>WOXC01000059.1:0-129387 GCA_011680675.1 Gymnobelideus leadbeateri
CAAAAGGATCTCTTTCAATTTCTACAATGGCATAATAATTAAATGAACTGAAACTAAGAAACCTTTTTTTTTTTTTAAGAAAAGAGGCACTAGGTGTATAATTGGAAGTAAAAATATATACTTACTTCCTCATTTGGTAAAGACACATACACTCGTTTGATGAAACGCCTAAAAAAATGTTTTGACCAATTAAGAAAAATTTGATTAAAAATGTTAAATTCACTTTAAAATAAAGTCTAAATTCAACACATCTTGGAGAAAACTTGAAAGAGGTTGTATAGAAAAAATATTTTATATAACTTTGAAAGACTTGGGGACTCAGATCAACACTATGACCAAACACAATTCCAGAGATCTCATGATGAAACATGTTACCCAGTTCCAGGAGAAGGGTGATGAATTCAGAGTGCAGACTGAGGCACATTTCTTTTTTCAAATACAATGTGGAAATTTGTTTTACTTGGGAATAGATTTTTTTAACAGGCTTTGTTTTTCTTGCCTTCTCAAAGGGTGAAAGAGGGGGCGGGGAAGGAAGACAATGCAAATCTAAAAACTGAATTTTTTTTTAAAAAAGAAAATGTTTTAAAGAAGTACTTTTTTTTTACATCACTTACTGTTTAAATTTAATTTATTTACTTAATACTGTCATAAAATAATAGATCAAACTTTTGTGATAGCCAAAAATTGTGAACAAAGTGGGTCCCCAAAGTGAGAGAATGGTTGAACTATAACATATGAATGTAATGGAACACTCTTACACTGTGAGAAATGACAAATATAAAGAACTGAAAGAAGCATGGGAAAAGTTGTATGAGAGAGTGAAGTAGGTATAACTAGAAAAAGTACATATAATGACCATAATAATGTAAATAAAAACAACACTAAAATGCAGCTAAAATGATTAGTTGTAATAGCTTTTTTGTTTAGAACAGATAAGAGGTGAGAGGCTAGGAATGCTGAATGTTGCATAAACTATCAAACAATTTGCTTTAATTTTGCATAACTGTTTTGTTTTTTGGACAAAGGATGTTCAAAGGGTGGGGGCTTCTGGAAATGACTGTGGTACTAATACAGCTTTAAAAAATGATAGGTGGTATTATCTATTTTTGGTAACAGGAAAGACAAAGCAACATGCTGTAATAGTAAAATAAATAATTAATCAATTAACTCAACATATAGACCTAAATACTTGTACACCTGAGTTAACTTTTTAAGTACAAATATTCTATTCAACATTGCCATAAAAATATTTCAAAAATAATGTTAATTCCTTAAATCTAGCTGCTTCATCATTCCAAGTGGTGGCTCTCACACATTCCTGTTTTAGAGGAAACCATTCTACCCTCTTATTCTTGGAAAGAGGCAAGTATGACCAATCCATAAACAGTTACTGACCTTATTTTCTGCCCAAATGAGTTTCCATATAGCAGAATCTCCTCTTATCACTATGTACTTTAAAAGTTATTACACCAAGAAATTTAGGTGCTAAAAGTAGATTTCTCATTTATAAGATTACTCCTATTGAACTAACTTCTTTCCATACTGTTTTACCTAACACTATGTTTTCAAAAAATCAACTGACTTTATTTGGGTAGACATGTCTAAACTATGGAAATAGAAACAACTGGGAGGAAAATTGAAAAAAAAATCCTATTATAAAGTATTCTGTTATGCTACGAATTTGATTTTCCTATTATGTAAATCATGTTCCTCATGTACAAAGTGACAGAATAGCCATAAATAGGTGGTAATTCCTGCTCATCAAGAGCATCATGCTAGGATCTTCTTATAATGGAAAATATTCCTAAATCTTGTAAAATATATTTTGTATGCTTCTTCAGCTACCAGGAAGGACTTACTTGGTAGTGCAATTTTCCTGTTACTGATTACCATTTCTGTCTTTCTACTAGGTCAGAGAGTAATAGGGAACTGCAATACAGCTTCTCTACAAACCAAGTAGTCACTATATATCAATGACAGCCATGATGCTAGGACTATTATATGCACTCAAAGAAACCCTACAAAAACAAAGAATTTATCAATTTGAAGCCTGCTTACAGAACTCCAATTCAACTTTATTCATTTGAATGGTTAAATGCTTATTCATCTGAAAGCTTATATGTAGTAGTATGTAACTGAATGAAAATATATTGAAATGCTTCATATTTTTTATAACAGGGCACCAGATGTGGTCAATATTTTCCTAGGCACCTTCACACTGGCTTTATTTATATCCATACGTAGTTTTAAACTTACATGAACATTATAAAATTAATGTTATTTTTTTCAGTCATGTAACATTCAGAATATAATAAATTATGTGCTCTAGAAAAAAACATATTTCTTAAAAAGCATATAAATCTTGAGTTTGAAATGTAAAATATAAGTTCAAATATAATAAGTCAATATATATACGCATAGAATTCCCATTTTCCTCCACTTATATTTTACTACTAGAAGAAAATACAGGTTAGGGTGCTAATTCTCAATTAGGAAAAGTAAAATACAGTTGTTTTTGGTTGGAATTGGAAAGTTTTCAACTACGCTGATTTACTATAAATAGTCCTTATAGCTAACTCAAGAAGAGTTAAGCACTTGTGTTAAACCATTTAACACAATGGAAAAAAAATTAAATGATAACAACAATATGGTCTACCTTCAAAGAGCTGATATAACTGATAACTAAATATGACAAAGGAAACCATGACAGTAAAAAAAAAAATATTATCCCCTCCTCATAATTAAGGGACAGAGGAATCAGGGGCAGAAGAGAAGGCATATGATGGAAAAGGAAAGTAAAATTGTAATGCAGCTGCTAAAAATACAGAAAGACATACAAATATTTACCTGAGAACAGCCTCATCAAGCTCTTGTGGCCTATTAGTTGCACCCATTACAAGGACTCTGTCATCTCCAGCAGACTGTACCTTTAAGATGAATAAAAAAAAATTTTTAAGTTTAAAGTGACAGAAAAGAATACATAGAAATAGTATATACTATACACAAAAATTATATTTCTAATTTTGGTTATTTAAAAGAAAAATATTTATATTAAAAATAATAAAGATCATGAAGAACACTTACACCATCAAATTCTATTAAAAATTCAGTTTTTAAACGTCTACTAGCATCATGTTCTCCTTCTCTTCTTTCACATAAAAGACTATCAACTTCATCTGAAAAGACAAAGATGTATTGATACCATTATCAATGGCCAAACTACCCAAATCATTTAAAATTATTTCTATGTAGTTTATTTCTTGTTTTAAGAGCTAAGTGTTTCAAGTTGTTAACAGAAGGAAACCAATTCAGTCATCATGCTGTCTTTAACATGACTCTTTGAACTTTTCCATCCTGATGCTTGGTAACTAGTACCCCTTCTCCTCCACAAAAGTCCTATACCAACATCCTCTAGGGGCAAAGAGATAAATCTCAGCTCTTGGAGACTCAATCATTGGAGAATAATAAACTCTCTTGAGTTTTACTATGTTAAAATAGTTTGAGGTAACAAAATAAGTCTACTTTTAAAAAATGTTTTATTGATAAAATTTTTATGTTTGATATGGTAAATTTTTATGTACTTAACCTAAGTAACAAACAAACTCATTATCAGTAGGCAATGAATTCAATACTTATAGCAATTTGTGAAACAAAGAAATACACAAAATAGTCCTCAATCTTGCTCCACTCTGACAGTCATGGCAGTGGTTAGAAATAATGCAGAGTAATATATATCAAAAAATCAAAACTGTCTTACAACAGAAAAGTTGTAACACAATTAACATTATTTAACTGTTGGTACTTTTAATGTGAAGTTGTTGCCCTATAACTGGGCATCTACTGAACTGAAACTAAAGCCCTGATAACACTGAAAAGAATCATATAAATATTGGCACTGTCATTATAAAAGAAATTAGAAGATACAAGATTGTTGCAGTTAAACTGAAAGATTGCTCACCATTTCTTCAAGAAAGAGGTTTTATGACAGCTATAAAGGCTAAAAGAAATATATTTTCAAAGAATACCTGATCATTTGGTACTGCAAAACACATGAGGACCAACCATTTTGCAAAAGGTCACCAAAGATACATGACAACCTCTGTCACAAATGATGTATCGGTAGAGAAATTTATGGAAAACTTATTCACTTTTTCCTAAATTAAATCAATATATACTTTAATACTCAAGGATCTTCAATGTAAAGATGACTGTAGGAAAGGACAATGAAAACTATGATGGAAAAATATGGTTCAGGAATAAGATGTAAGCAAGGTCAAAAACTCATTCTATTCAGAAATCATACACCTATAAATTATGAACATTTTCTTCAAAAAGAGAATCATGAGGCTCTGGGCATGGTAAAGATAAAATGTCATCCCCAAAAAATGAAACTTCCCAAAGCTTAACAGATAAGAAAAGACGCGTTACTAATCTACAGTCAGACCACTGACTTGTAATAGCAAAGGTCAAAATCCAACAAATTTAGAAGAATAAAAATGAGGAAAATGCTGTATCTTAATATTTTGAATCTGATCTACTTAATCTATTGATGCATAAAAATGGAAATTAATAGACAAAGAGAGACATTATCATTTCTAAAGTAAGTTTAATCAACACAAGTCAACTGCCACAGTGAAGGAACCAAAACAATTTAGAAATAACCTTGGATGGTAAACATCTAAATATCCTTGACAACTGGAGAGCAATAATAGCTAAGAACAATATCAGTTTAGAACATACTCATTTGAAAAACCAAAAAAACACAAGTATTATTGGGAGAATGAAGCTGGCAGATCTCTTAAATTAGAAAGTTTTGAGGTACACTGGAATATATCAATCAGTTGTCTGCACTAAAGTGGGAATTAAAATCATGAACTCCGGGTTGGGGATGGGGTGGAAGGAGAGCCAAAAATTATTATAAAAGGGCTGAACTGTCCCAGGTCAGAAATGAAGTAGATCAAAGCTCCGATGCTGATCAACAGATTGGGTCTGTGAGTAGCTTTACATTTCCATCCTGAGCAAGATGGGGAGACAGGACAGAACAAAGGAAAGGACAAAGGAAGGTAAAAGTAAAGAATTACATGGTTTCTGTAACAAAAATGATAATGGAGTCATACTGCCTGATATAATTTATGAGGTTGTAGAAATGGCACTAAAGAAAACAGAGATGGGAAAAACAAGAGACAGCCTAGAGGGCACTAAGGGATCAATTCTTAAGGTATCTGAAAGAGGGAGGGAAAAAAATCAAAGCTGCTATTATTACAAGAAAAGGAGAACTTGAGAATATATCAGTAACAAATAATTTGTATGACTGTTCTTGCATCTCTGCAACGTCTTTATGAGAATCTACACATGTAAAAGACATTCTTGATGAAGAATTAAGAAGAGAACAGACAGGCTGCAAATTACATTGTGTGGCAGATGACATCTTTATAGTCAAACAGTTGACTGAAAGGTATAAAGCCTAAAAGAACCCTGTTTGTTGAATGAAAAAGCACCTAGTCTGGCAAAGGCAAATGTTAGCCTTAAAGGTCTCCTTCATCAAGATGTCTCCCAATCATATATTAAGATCATACAAGGTTCCTTGAAAGATGCAAAAATACAGAAAATGTTGACAATCCTCTGATTATTAATATCAAGTGAGGCATAAAACAGGGAGACATATGCTCACCAAAGGTGTTTATCACTGTCATGAAGGATGTCCAGTACAAAGTCCAAATGGAAGAGTGATTCCCTACAGATGAGGTCTTCCAGAAGCTCCTGTTTGTGGATGACATAGTGCTGGCTGCATCAAGCCCCATAACACTGCAGAGCAGCCAAAATGAAATCCATCATCACTCAAAAGAGTTTGGCCTAACTATCCATGCAAGAAATACAAAGTAGATGAAGAATTCATATTGACCAGACTACAATATATAGTCAACTGGATAATCTATAAAGCACATCATATACTTCAATTGGCAAACATGGCAGATGGACAATGAACTAGGCTCAGAAGTGAATAGGAGAAAGGAATGGGCAAGATTGCCTATACTGTTCTCAATTGCTCCAAATTTCTCCATCTCATCTTTTTAACACTATTTTTCTATAGTGATTCTACACTGTAAATCACAGAATCCCAGAATTCATGAAGAATCAAAATTTTAAGTCAAGGAATAGTAAGATAGTAAACATACTGCAACACATTATCAATAATAACCTATGTACCCAGAGCAATGTAAAGGATAACAAAGAGACTTCTGAACTGAAAAAGTGGTAGACTTGTTATAAATCAGTTATAGATGGACAGCCTACAAGTTGCATAGATACCCACATAAAATCAAAAGATCTAGATGGAGTTCCTCAGCATGTTGGGTGAATCACTTGTGAAAGATTTACAAGAAGACATGAATAAGAGTCAAACAGCAAGCAAAAGTTTTGATAGGTCGCTATCTGTATCCATAGCAATGATACCATAGATCTATTTAAGTACTGAAAGAGTAAGAGCCCTATCATATGTGGAGAAAGGGATTTCATGAATGTTATTTATCAGGACAACATAGTCTTACCTATGAAAATTATAGAAGGCTGAAGTTCTCTAGCCACAGCAAAAAGAGCTCTTACCAATTTTTCTCCTTCACCTACCTAAAAACAAAGAATTAAACATTTTGTTACACATTAAACCTCAAAATTATTTCACCTTTTGTCATTTCTATGACTGTAATCTTAGGACAAATAGACCTCATTTTTCTCTCTTTGTTTCTTTCTTTTTTTTTGCCTTTTGGAGGGCAATTGGGGTTAAGTAACTTGCCCAAGGTCACACGGCTAGGTTTTTTTGTTTGTGTGTGTGTTAAGTGTCTGAGGCCAGATTTGAACTCAGGTCCTCCTGACTCCAGGGCTGACGCTCTACTCACTGGCACCACCTAGCCGCCCCTTTCCTCCCTTTGTTTCAATATAAATTTAGGGGGTAGAGAAAGAAGAAAACATTTATCAAGATTTAATTCGGGTTTGAAAATTAAAACAACAACAAAAAAAGACAACTTTGGTTTTCTTTTCTCTTATGAACAAATAGAATTTGAGATGGAGAGCACAGAGGGTAAGGGAGCATATAGGAATAAGTGAATTTTATACATATACAATTTTTTTTAGGGGGTAGGAGGGGAAAATGAAGGAGAACCCCTCTTACAATGAATAATCCCAGGGAAACTTCCTGAAAAGTCAGTGTCATAAACACCAACAGAAGGCAACAAATTCCAGGTATCATGAATCCCTTTGGTTTCTCTGAAATATTCCTAAAGTGGCAAATCTAGTCAACTTAGGCTATTCCCAAATGCAACCTGGTGCTACATATGGAACCAACTGGCATATAGACAAGCCTAGTTGGGACATATGTTTCTATGATGCCTCTCCTCCCTTCCCTTACCTGTTTCTACAACTCCATCATCAAAAGAACTTGGTATCTGGCCAAGGAGACTTGGCCCAAATTTATGGAGACCCGTTCTTTGTACAAGGTTGCTTTGATGACAGTTTTATTTTATGCATCTCAAGCAGAAGCTAAGGTGCTATTAGTGTAATGACTACCTTTAAAAGCTATTCTAATTTTTTTTTTTTAAAAACAACATACTAAGTTGTACAGATCCTTTTTTTTAAAACATTTAAACTCAGGGGGTGGCTAGGTGGTGCAGTGAGTAGAACGTCGGCCCTAGAGGCAGAAGGACCTGAGTTCAGATCCAGTCTCAGACACTTAACACACACAAACAAAAACCTAGCCATGTGACCTTGGGCAAGTTACTTAACCGCCAATTGCCCTCCAAAAAAAAAAAATTTTAAACTCAGCTAATCACTATACTTCCAAATTTTTGTCAGTTTTCAGATCCTCTTCTAATACCATCTTCTTTTACCCCTCCTATTCTTCCTATAATGAAGGAAATACTTCTCTTTGTTACAATGTTAGGATTGATAATTCATAAACTGATATCTGTTTTTTTATATGAATTAACAAGCTAGTATTAGTCTACGTGTATGCATAATTGTCCATATTTAACACAGAAAAGAAAATATACGCAACTGAAACCTTTGTGAAAGATTTGAGAGATTTCACTTGATCACAAACTTAATATACATCAACATTCACGTGCTCTAGCTAAAAAATGCTAATATAATCTTGGACTACATTAAGAGAAATATGTCATCTGGACAATGTAAAATAAAATAAATTACACATTTTAGAACTGGACAGGACTTTAAAAACATCTAGTCCAAACTCTTCATTTTACAAATGAGAAAAGTGAAATCTAGAGAGTTTCCAAAGTTTTTCAGTTCCTCTATATTTTGTGCTACTCACACATTTGCAGTAATATGCCTAGTTCTGTCAGTTTTTTTTTTTTAAGCAATTGGGGTTAAGTAACTTGCTCAAGGTTACACGGCTAGTCATTATTTATGTGTGGGTGCTCATTTTCTGAGGCTGGATTTGATCTCGGGTCATCCCAACTCCGAGGCCGGCGCTCCTCAACTCATGTGCCACCTAAGCCACCCTTTTTAGGGCAATTGGGGTAAAGACTTGCCCAAGGTCACATGGCTAGGTTTTTGTTTGTGTGGGTTAAGTGTCTGAGGCCGGATCCGAACTCAGGTCCTTCTGACTCCAGGGCCGGCGCTCTACTCACTGCGCCACCTAGCCGCCCCGTTCTGTCAGTTTTTAAGAGAAGTATTGGCAAATCATTGTACTAGTCCTCAAAGGTTGGGAAACAAGGATAATGAAAAAGTCTAGACCCCTTGATCTTTGAGGAGTAGCTAAACAAAAAAGGTATGTTTAGCCTGGAAATAAGAATAAAGGCAGATATAGTATACTTCATGAAAGGATATCATGTAGAAGAGAGCACATACAGTCTTGTTTTGTGCTGCTTCTGAAGGCTGGATGAATAATTAGAAGCAGATCTGGGTTCAACATAAGGAAAAACTTTATAATAACTAGCACAACCCAGTAACTAAACAAGCCAACATGTTTAAACAGATAATGAGATTTCCTCAAGGTGTTTAAGTCAAGACTGGGGAGCCAGTCTGGGGAGCCAGATTTGTTAGGAATTCCTTATTGACTGTGAAATTAAATTGGCTGACCTCAAAAAAAGTCCTTGTATCTTAAGGTTTTTAATAAACATTCATCCAATTGAATTTGTAGAATGATTCTAAGACCACACTACTGGAACACACTAGAACACACTAATCCAGAGTAAGAAAATGATTTTAGTTCAGCTGCTTTAACAAGGTATTTCACTAACCATTTTTATAAACACTTAATAACTATAGAACTTATATGTATACTTTCATCAAAGAAATCTACAACCAAAACCAGACCATCATCTAGGACGATCATAACACAATATGACTTGATGGCAACCAGAAAGGTTTGCTTTATTTATTTTGGAGGGGGGAAGGCTGGACAATTGGGGTTAAGTGTCTTGCCCAAGTTCACACAGCTAGCAAGTGTTAAGTGTCTGAGGCCAGATTTGAATTCAGGTCCTCACTGCACCACCTAGCCACCCCCAGAAAGGTTTTCTTCCTCAGAATTATCACATCCTCTGACCTGCCACTTATGGCTAAAATTCCACCATTAGATTTCATTCCCATGGCTTAAAGCTTTGACTTCAATTAAAATCTAAATACCTCTCGGAAAACTAATATAGTATATATCACCATTCACAAATCTAAGCATGAATGAAATTAAAGTTTTTCCATCAAAAAAGTATAATCTTACTAAGTTTTGTTTCCTTGTTTGCAAAAGAAACTTAATTTAAAAAAAAAAAAGCTATGCATATGAAGTAACCAAATCATCTTCAAAGTATTCCTCTTAGTAAGAACACATTATTTCCAACTTCTGACACATTTATTATTTCCACAACTACTTAAATGTTCTTAAGTTCTGTTGGCTATTATAATTTTTGCATGTTTTTCAAGTTACCATAATGATTTTTAAAAGGTTTTAAAATTTTTTAAATATTGGAGATTTCTGCAGTAGGATTATAGTTCACCATGCTAATCCAGGTTTGTATCACTTCTCACCTCAACTGTTGCGAGAAAGCTTACACTTTTTCTTGCCTCAATCTTCTTCCTCTATCAGTCTATCTTCCATATAACTGCAAAAGTAATTTTCCTAAAGCTTAGGTATGATTCTGTCACTCTCTTACTCAACAAACTCTAGCAGCTCCTTATTTCCCCTATGATGAAATAGTGGGTGTCCTGGAAGTCTTTGTGCAGTTTTAAGACAGTTAAGGTTAAAATTGCACAAAGACTTCCAGGATACCCTGTATAAACTCTTCTATTTGCACTTAAGCTCTTCACAGCATGGCTTCTTCCTACTTTTCAGTCTTCTTACACCTCACTCTACAATGCAGCCATATTGGCTGACCTCACACAACACTCCATCTTCCATCTCCATGTCTTTGCCCTCAATTGTCCCCCATGCCTGGACTTAATTCCCTCTTCATCTCTGCCTTTCAGAATTCCTACTCTCTTCAACACCATGCTTCAATACCTCAGGTGCTTCTCCCTCTACCACTGTGGCCCCCTTCTCTCATTGGTCAGCTCTACTCAGAACCTCCATTTGGAGAAAGGACTCAGATTAGAAATGCTTCATCCTCCAGACTTTACCACAATTCACACCCCCCACTATGGGTAAGTCCCTTCCTTAAATCCTTCCTAGTTTTCAATCCTCTTTTATGGATTTTATGTACTGGACAGCAGTCTCCCTCCACTAAAAAGTAAATGTCTTGAGGTTAGGAGCTATCTTTCTTTTTGTTTGTATCTGTATCACCAGCACTAAGCAAAGGACTTGGCACAGAGAAAGGGCTGAATAAATGCTTGTTGATCCAACTCAAGTACCAGTTTCACTATGTAGTCATTCCTGGTTCCCTAAGCTGTTAGGGTTAGTGTACACTCTGAATATATTACTATATGTACATATTTTCTCCCCAATTAGAAAGGAAACTCCTTTAAAGTGGGGACTTTAGTCTGTGAATCCCCTGGTACTTCAGCACCATGCCTTGCACATGGTAAGTCTTTATTGAATGACTGAAGGTTGGAAGCAAAAGTCAAATTATCATATTCACAATTTTGCCTGGCATTGACCCTGTTAATATGTCTATTGTGTAACAGACACTGCTACTTTTTTTTTAAGCAATTGGGGTTAAGTAACTTGCTCAAGGTTACACGGCTAGTCATTATTTATGTGTGGGTGCTCATTTTCTGAGGCTGGTTTCGATCTTGGGTCATCCCAACTCCGAGGACGGTGCTCTTACTTACTGAGCCACCTAGCCACCCCGACACTGCTACTTTTAAAGTTCTTGTCACTGAATATACTAATACC
The DNA here is from genome assembly GCA_011680675.1 of Gymnobelideus leadbeateri. NCBI lineage: Eukaryota > Metazoa > Chordata > Mammalia > Diprotodontia > Petauridae > Gymnobelideus > Gymnobelideus leadbeateri. The sequence goes on from WOXC01000059.1 coordinate 11,339, forward strand.
AAATTAAGCTCTTTTTGGAATATCATCATAGACATTATAAAGCAAATGGAGAAAGAACATTTTATATATAACAGAAGGAAATTAAGGGAGAGGCTTAGGAAGGTTATGTAGAAAACCCTAGTACTGGGGTAGGGCAGGGGAGTCTCAGAGAATTTGGGCACTTCTTTTCTGGTAACTAATATTATTTACTACTCCCTTCCCTTTGGGATAAAAACAAAACCTTTACCCTGGAATTTAAAGCCCACTGTTATCTAGTTATCATCTAGCTCTCCAGTTTTATTTTACATTATTTATCTTTATAGAAGTTCTATTTCAAATAAACCAGCCTATCTTTTCCATTTACAATCCAAATCTGTCAGTCGCCTCTTGTACCTTTGCACAAACATGCCCACTTATCTTCCCACCCCTGCCTTATAAAATCCTTAGCTTCCTTCAAAGCATAGCTCAGGTGTTACCTCTTATATGACGTATTTCTTGATTTCCTCCTACTAGTAATTAGTGTTAAGTCCCATTCTCTTGAGGATATTTTTTATACATTTTATATTCATACTTTTACTTACTCTGTACATGTTGTATTCTCTCAGAAGAAAGGTAAGCTCTTTAAGGGCAAGGGCTGTTTTGTGTTTTACTTTGTATACCTGAAGCTTGAACTTAGTAACATTTGTTGAATTGAATGCTTAGAGGTAAATCAAAAGGGAAATATTAAGAATAGAGTGACAAACACAAATAAAGTAATTACTTTCAAGTCTATAACTTCTTGTTGTATCTTTAAAGTAGGTACAAAATCCTAAGAAAACATTCTTATTTACACTTCCATTATTAGTATTCAATATATTAAAATTTACACATAAACTTAATCAATATTGAAAGTAGTTACTCACATATTTTGAGGTTAAACTTGCAGCACTTATATTAAAGAAAGTTGCATTGGACTCTGCAGCTACTGCTTTGGCCTTTAAGAAATATTAAAAAAGCAGGTGTAAAGTCACAAGAGCATATATTAAAATAAGGACCTAATGCATCACAATACCCTATTTCAACAGGACCTAATTTGGGATGTTAAAATAACTAACAAAGATTTACTAAAAATTAAAGACATGACATAATATTATAAAACAAATATGATGTTTTTCTCTGTTATGTGAAAGGGGAAACTTCCTGTCAGTCCTTTTCTCAAAAGGACTAGAAGGAAAAGAAGAAAATGCTGGCTTTTCTCCTTTCTATTATGGAAATGGCAGCTTGCAATAAAGAGAGTTGACAGCAAAACACAGTAACAGGTCTCTGTTCATTTTCTCTTTTTGGCAAAGATATCCAGGAAAGCAGAAACACCTGGAAATGTTAGCAGGAAAAATGTCTTGGCAACTTTGACAACCTGGTTTCTGTATAACGTGAACAAAATTTATATACTTCTTGCTCATTATTTTTTAGCCTACTAAAGTAGCTAAGAATTTAAAAAACATTCAACATAGCAAGGTATATACAGTGTATATTTTGTTATTTGGTCCAGATGTGATTTCACTGGTGTGAAGAACTTAAAACTTGAATACTCTCTCCACAGACACTAGCTATCCATGCTTACAGACTTGCCTGGAGTCACTGAGAAATAATGTGACTTCCCACTGGTCTACACCAGTATGTTTTAGAGGCAGAACTTTAATACAGGAATTCCTAACTCCAAGGCCAGTCTTCTAGTCACTCTGAAATGTTGCTTATTGTATCCTTTTATAAATAAAGTCTTAAAATAATGAAAATTATTCCACTACTTCTTTCAGCTGTTCAGAAACACATACCAAGCAGAATGCATGTCAACCATCATGTAAATCTGTTTGTGAGGTCTTTAATAGGAAAGATGGGAAGCAGGGGAAAAAAAAAACCACATCAAAAAGAAAACTACAGTTATCCCTTTTGCACCATGGGGGTTAGGGGTATGGAGCCCCTGCAATCTGAAAAAACTGCATAAAATTTTTTGGCCCTTCCTTTGTAACAGAGAAGGCGTCCAAATATTTTCTTTTTCTTTTATGGGGTATTTACAGCACCTTACTGTAAAATTTCAATTAAGTATTTGGTTACAAGGTCTGTGTTGTCAGCTGGCCTTCACATTTCATGCAACTTCTGCAAAACTCTCCAAAAAATTCCCATTTAATTTCTTATGGTGTTAAAGGCTGTTAAGCTGTCCTCTGAACTTGTCTTTTTGGATTGTCATATTTTCCAGGAATACTGAACTCAGAGATGCAGGAGGCCCTGAATATGCCAAGGATGAAGTCCCACTCTCACCCATACCAGGCTGACATAATTTGTTGTCTGCACCCTAAGCTGGATTCCCTGTGTGTCTCTGGGAGGCAAGGTAGGTGTTAGCCAGTCTGTACCACACTGGGGAAAATGCTTGGCACCTGGGGTCCTTTGCATATAAGCAGACCTTCCTATCTTCATAGTCTAGCAGTTCCCAAGGGAAAAGAATGTGGCTTTTGTCATCACCTTCTTCCTCCCCTTCAGGAGAGGTTATTGCACCTCTCCCTTCCCTGCCATGCCCCTTCCTGTTTTCTTCTCCTCCTTTCCTTGTACTGTCATAAATATGCGAAATTCTGCAAGGACTGTGAACACTTTGGATTCCACATGCATGTTTATTTCTCTTGTAATAAATCTGGTTTTCACACAAGTCTTGTGACATTGTGATGGCCTGCTGACATGCCGGCCCACGATATAAAGATACCACAATCAGGAAAGTTGAGATGTGGAAGGGATAACTGTACTCAGTTACAATTAAGGAAAAACTATCAAATACTACATAGGATGCAACTATTAAGAAAATGTTTTTACTATTGATTCCCCAATTAATTTATGCAGTTCTCTAAGGAACACAAAAACTTTCTTCATCAGTTAAATCAGGGCAATAATATTTGTCTTATGAATCTCATAAGATTATTATGAGATAGCTTAGGCATAGAACAATTAAATGACTTGCCAATGATCATACCACTAAGTGTCAAAGGAGGAGAAGGGATGTAGGAAACTTAGTCTAGTTCTTCTGCCATTACACCAAAAAGCCTCTACAGAATTAATATTATTTTACAGTTACCTATTTCAATATTATTAAAGTTTCTGGATAGTGATAAATTTTTTAGAAAGAAAAATCAGAGAAACTATCTAGGAAAGAAAAAGGATTTCTAGAATATATTTCTACATTTCTCAAATATAGAAGATTCAAACACATAACATTTCTTACCAGCATAGTTTTTCCATTTCCAGGTGGGCCGAATAGCAACAATCCCCGAGCTGGAGCTCTAAGCCCTGTGAACAACTTTTAAAAACACAAGGACATATTTTAGTTTAAAATTTTGTTCTACAGGGGGATGAAAATCGCTAAATCTGGGGAAACAGTTATTAACAAAATAGAAAAAATAACTTTTACAAAATAAGGATAAACATTTCCCAATTATTTTCATTCATACATAAGACAGACATTAGAATTTGAAACCCAGGGAGACATTAGGACAAAGAATAAGATACTCCTAATTAGAAAGAGCACTAGGTTGCACTGTTTTTTGGGGCTTTTTTTTTTTTTTTTTGCTTTTTGGAGGGCAATTGGGGTTAAGTAACTTGCCCAAGGTCACAAGGCTAGGTTTTTGTTTGTGTGTGCGTTTAGTGTCTGAGGTCGGATCTGAACTCAGGTCCTTCTGACTCCAGGGCCGACACTCTACTCACTGCGGCACTTAACCGCAGTTTTTTGTTTTTTACTGAAGGTGAATATGACAGAAGAATAAACTGGGCTAAAGTAAAGCAAAAGTTCTAAGTCAGACTCAGATATATATAAGTCGCACAAAAGAGAAGTAGGTGAAATTGACTCACGTTATAATATCATAGACTAGTATTTTGAATTTATTTGTAAGTTAATTATACAAATCCATTCATGCTTCTTATCTTCTTCACCACCTTCCTTCTTTCTAAGCCTTACCCATCCCAAACCCAACTTCTTCGAGGGAGACATTTAACTCACAACAATCTTGTCCTGTTTCAAAATTTAAATAGCACTTAAAAGTTTGAACTATTCATTTGAAATCCAATAGCATAGTGGTTTATGGCATTTATTTCTATTATTAATGCATTCAATTATTAATTTTACCTCTTATAATGCTATTTAAGTTTTTAAATAATAATATACTTATATTTTAAGTTGCTTATATTCCAAATTAGACTATAATTTCCTTGAGAGTTATACATTATGGGAAATAAAAATGAGTAAGAGATTCTCTATCTGTGAGGACCTTACCAAGTGGAAGAAAGAAAAACAAACAAATAATTATAAAGGAGAAAATGATTACTGCCACATAAGAAATATATATATATATATAAAGGTACAGAGGATAATGAATAGAACACTGGACTTGGAGTCAGAAGACCTGAATTTGAATTCTGTCTTAAATATTTACTAGATGTGAGATCCTGGGCAAGTCACTTAATTTCTCTAAAACTCAGTTTCCTCCTCTGTAAAATGAAAATAAAACTTCACAATGTTATTTTGAGGACATAACAACAGGTAATATTTATATAATGCCTACTATGTGTCAGGCACTGTGCTAAGTACTTTACAAATTATCTTTTTTAATCCTTGCAACCACCCTAGGAGGTAGGTTGATAACACATGAGATAACATCTGTAAAGAACTTTGCAAACTATGAAGGACTATATATATATCTTAGCTATATTTAATTATAACCACTTATATAGGAAGTCTTTCTAAGGGCTGAAAGAATATGGAAACACTTTAGTGAGGAAATGCCCTTTAATATATACCTTAACATAAGTGTATAAACAAGCAGGGATGGCAAGGGGAAAAGCTTTCCAGGTACATGAAACAGAATGAGTGAAAGGTGGAGGTGGTGAATGTAATGGTAAGCAAAGTGGTACTTTGCTCCTTGTTTCAGCTACTGAAGTGCCTTTGAGTCCTGCCTGTGATTATATCAAGTCTTTACTGGAAACAGAATACATTGTGTTGCCCTTAATAGGCCTGAGGGAGTTTGTAGACCTTCCCTGCCCTTAATAGGACTAACTTCATCACATGGAGCCAGGGTGGTAAGAGGAACTTGCTGAAAGAGGCGGATCAGAAAGGACACAACAGGAAGGGTGATTCAGGAAGGAACAGAGCAGATAAAAGCTTGAGAATGAGCTAGGACCAAGTAGAACTGAGATCAAGAATGCTTGTGATTTTGGCACTCTGTTGGTCTTTCAGACAAAAGCCTTGTCTGTTGTTTTTAGACAGAAGTTACCAAAGAGGACTTTAATGCTGATACAGAAGCCCTGGAAGAGGACTTGCCTGCTGATCCACAAGCCCTGAAAGAGGACTGACTATACTGCTGTTTACAGAAGTTCTGAAAGAGGATTTTACTACTGTTTACAGAGGTCCTGAAAGACGGCTTTACTACTGTTACAGAAGTCTGAAAGAGGGTTTTAGTGCTGTTTACATTAGTCCTGGGACTTTACTGCTGATTTGTGTTTGATTTCTCAGACAGATTTGTCTGTTCATTTGTGTTACTTTGTCAGACAGAAAGTCAGATCTCAGAATCGAGATCATAGTGCCAGCAATGTATATGAATGTTGTTGTAACTCTGCTAAGCTTAATGTGTGTAAATATTGTTGTGGCTCTGTTAAGTTTTGTCTTCCCAGAAAGAGAAACTGTGAAGGGCTTGGACTGGACTAGTCATCATGTGCTGCTATTGGACAGCAGCCTACCTATGAATCCAGGCAACAGTTGGGTAAATCCAGACAAGACCTGGGAGCATGGAAGAGAAGTCATGGAGTTTAGAAGTCAGCCTCAAGTTAAGATGAAAGGACTTTTACTTAAATACTCAGGGCTGACTGATGAGATTGTAATTTAATTATGACCTATGGGTGGATGGCCTTTGTGCTTTCCACTACCTCTTAAGGATGACTGACTTAAGGATGATTACTCCTTAAGGATGGTTAACTTAAGAGTGACTGGAAACCAGCCTCTACTTAAAGATGAAAGGAGATTTTACTTGGGTACTCCATACTGATGGATGAGCTTGCGACTTACTGAATGATATGTTTAGTTTAAGACTATGTGGCCAACTTAGTAATAAGTTATTATATTATATTGTTGTGAATGTTTTGCCTTAGTTTATTGCTGAATAAAGACAAAGTTCACTATACTACACAATCAGAACCTTAAAGTTATTCACAGCAGCAATACTCAGGAGAGCTGTTCATGATTGGCTTCACATAAAGTTAAATGTTTTAGGGATGAATTGTATGGTTGTAGTTTTAACTAATTGTATGTGTGTGTAGTTACATTCAATTCAATAAATATATATTAAGTACTTGCCACCTGAAAGACACCAGCAAAGTGCTAAGAACAGGACAAAAATTAAATATTCTCTGCTCTCAAAGAGGTAGAATGTTGCAGATGGGGAATGATAAATAGGCTGGTTTGACTCAACTATGAGGTATACAAGGGAGGCTAATATGAAATAAATTTGGAAGGAAAGTTTGAGACAAGATTGTGAAAGGCTTTAAAAGAGCTTGCATTTTAATCTAGGGACAACAGCAAGTCACTTAAGCTTCTTGAGCAGGAGAGTTGCATTGTCAAACTTGTACTGTAGAAAGATAATTTTTATAGTTGTGTGGAGGATGGATAAGAGAGTGGAGAGCCCAGAAGCAGGAAGGGTAGCTATTATTATTATTTATAAAGTTAATAGTTTGGTCAAGACACAACATAGGCATGAACATGTATACTGGTCATGTGAAGAAAAGAGGTGAAGGGATGCATGCAAAAGAGGTTATGGAGGTGGAATCAAGAAGACCTGGAAAGGTACTAGATATAGGTATGTGGGTTCAAGGATCTTGCTTATCTGAACCTGGATAAATGGAATGATGCTGGTTCCCTCAATAGAAATAGAGATGTTAGGAAGAGAGAGGTTTAAAGTGAAAGTTAGTAAGTTCCACTGTAGTCAAGTTTAATTTGAGATATCTAAGCCTGTCGATTGCTACATGAGAAAAAATTAAACAATTATTTCTATCAGTTTAGAAACAAATAATTTCTGAGTATCATCCATTACTTGAAACAAATTTTATTACTTAAATAATGTTACTCCATAATTCTAGAATAATGTGAACATATTTCTGATAATAAATTATCTGCTATTTTATTACAACATGGTTTGAACATTGTTACTTCTCTAGGAACATGTCTCATACAAAGTCACAAAACAGTTTTACTCTGCTTAGTAGTAACATCATTTGAGGAAGAAAGTTGGGAGTTCTCTCCAAAGATAACTGTACCCTTGTGAGCTTACCAAGAAAATATAGAGAAAGAAGAGAGGGCACAGAAGTTTTGGGGTACACATATGCTTAGGAGACAGGCCATAGAAAACAGAACTAGAAAGGAAACCTGAAAGGAAGAATCAGACAGGAAGAGAAACAAGATACAACAGGGTCATGCAAGACCAAGGGATGAAAGACGAGAGTTCAAGAAGAGAGATGGTCTATAGTACCACAAGCTAGAGAGGTCAAGAAAGATGAGTACTACAAAGAAAGACTATTCAAATAGTAGGAGTAACACCTAAAAAGGTAACATATGACCAAACAATAACAGGTCTTGACTCAAGAGATTTAGGCTTTACTAAAGTTCTTGGGCAAGAGAATAATATGCTGGGAGCTTTATGAAGATTAATCTAGCAGGACCACACCAAGTTAATGGAAGGGTGGAGAAAAAAGGCAAAAAGACCAGATATGAGACTACAGCAGTATAAGCAAGAAGTGGCCAACTCTAGTTAATTTTCCTGCTTAAGTACTACCTGGTCTTTCTATCTGTCACGAATAAACATAAAGAGGAATCCTCTTTCATGTGTGACTCTCCCAATTAGAACACAATCTCCTTGAAAGCAGGGAGCATCTTAATTTTCTATTTGTATTCCCAGAGTTTATCACAACATTTGGCATACAATACATGATTAATTTTCCATTCCATCCCTCCCAAGTCTATTTGTATTTTTACAGAAGATCCATGAAGATGAAATCCTTTAGTCAAAATATGAAACTGTAACAGTGGGAATGCATACACTTGAAAAGTCAGTAGTAATATTAATTAGAGAATCATCAGCAAAACCATTCAAATCACACTACGTAGGAAACGAATGATAGCTAATTACAATTTTACAATTTATAAAACACTTTTCACAGTATTACAGCTGTCATTTTACAGATGAAGAAACTAAAGTGAAAAAAGGACTTAGTGATACTGCCTGAGATCAGAGAATTAGTAGTGTGCCATAGGGGCATCCACTTATTTGCTTTCAATCCCAGCACCCTTTCCCATAAACTTCATGTCTTATCATGCCAACATCTATAGCCAAATGTTAGACAGGGTAAAGTATAATCTCATTTGGAAATATTTGAGGAAAGTTGTTTGAAAAAGTCGTTAAAAAAGAAAACATGCTCTTCTGGCATGGTGGGAAGTACGATGTAGTCTTGGATACCCCAGGGTTCTTTTGAACATCTACTAGAAGTCTCTGAATGAGAAAAGATTACAGTATCACCTTCTATCAATCTAGAAACAAATGATGGATGAGTATCATCCATTACTTTGAAATCAATCAGACTGCTTCTGTTCTGTCACCTCATAATTCTATAATAAGGTAAACATAACTGTCATAACACTGGAATGTACTTTTATTCCAACTTGGTTTGTTCGTGGTTACTGCTCTGAGAAAAAGCCTAGTATAAGGCCACAAAACACTTTAATTATGCTGTTTCCATCAAGGTATATTCCTGGAAATCTGAGTAATGACAGAATTGTTTTTCTCTATGATTCCATTACAGTTCCAGAAATGCTTCCCACAAAAGAAAGAAAAAAAGAAAAGAAAAAAACCTCAGCAAGTATTAAAAACCACATTTAGTAAATACTCAACATTTCATTGAGTATTGTCTTGATCTTTGTGCATTTGATTCTCTCATATAACTGCCAACAGAAGTTAGTCAAATTGATGATCCATGTGGTTTGGCTACAATTTGAGGCAGGGTTATATGATCTAAAGGTCTTCTCATTTAAACAGCTCATTTTACGTACAGATAAGGACACTGAGGAGAAAGATATTAAGATGAATTACCCAAACTAAGTGACAGAGAGAGAGGGACCTTGGAACTAGGTTCTCTGACTCAAAATGTAAGGGTTCTTTCCATTGCCTCTCAAAGAAGTAAGATCTTACTCTCCCTAAGAAGTATACAAAGATAAGACAAAAGAAATAGTCAATTTGAACTCTAAATAAAAAAAAATAATAGCAGTCCCCTCAATCAGGTCTATCAAGTTTCCTCAAAAAAGTATTAAGATTTAATCATCAAGAAAGGCTACCAAAAGTCTTTTATATGAAAAGAATATTTATATTTTTGTTTTTAAAAGCTTATATAATCTTATCAGTTTTTTAAGTAGTGCTCATAAAATACAAACAAATATATAAATTCTAAGTCTTGTTTTATTGTGTTCAAATCCAAAACAACACTAACTATTGCACTAAATATATAAAGAGCCCCAGTCAGCAAACTGTTAATTTCCACATGGCAATTAAGTAATGTATTGGGAATTTAGATGTTTCCCTGCCATTCACTGTCCTTTTCTTCACTCTGGTGAACTCAGTGATTTTGGAGAGTAATTCCTAAGCACTGTTGAGATCAGAATTCAAAGGAATTCCTTTTTGTTCTTCTAATTCTAAGCTACTATGATTTATTCTCTCAAAACACTAAATGTTTAGGAACATTCTATTAAGTCCCTTTCAGCTTAGAATCTACGATGCTATAATCATATGACAACTTTTTTAATTACTGAAAAATATCAAATACTGTTTCCTCTCCTACATAACTAGTCATCATACTAATACATAGTATTATGATTTCCATTCCCTTGTCTTGCCATTTCCCCCCATGTTTTCATTACCTTGTCATAATAGTGTACAGCATGTGAATGTAATTGTACTGACATAGTGGCATTTGCTTACTGTCTCTACAGATGCCACGATGCTACAGGAAAATGTTAATGATTTCCTTACCTCAGGTCTAAGGGAAGGAAGAATAACAATTTCTTGTAATGCTTGCTTTGCTAAGTCTTGCCCAGCTATATCATCAAATTTGACAGCAGTTCCACTGACAAAGAAAAAGAATATTAATCCTATGACAGGAATTTATTCACAGATATATCTAAATTGAAGTAAAATAATTAATAGTTTATTAGGCATTTAGTAATTTTCAATTTTAATTTAAATATTTAACTACAGTGTGAACCATCTTTATTAAAGGAAAACTATTATGAAAATTAAAAATGTAAAAAGTATATAAACAGTGAACTTTATCCACTCAGAATGCACATTAGTCATAGAGTAAAAATTTTTAATTGATGAACAGAAGAAAATTCAATAATATAACTTACTTGTCAACAATTTCATTCATAATAAGATTAGCAAGATTACTGTCCACATTCCTAAAATTCTTCAGGTCTTTCTTTTTTCTAGCAGCAGTCACAGGGGTTGAAGGCTTATTTGTCCTATTAATTTTCGGAGTACCCTTAAAAAATATGATTTTTAATAGTGAAACAAATACAATACAACATTTGTACTCTTTTTTCTAACAAGTTATCTTTAAGGTTTCAGACAATTAAAAATTTTAAACTATGAAAATTAAGCATATGCCTAGTTAGAAAGTATTTTTTTCATAAGTCTGTCAATTAAAATTTATTTTTACCCACTGCCCTGACTGAAGAACAATTCAGAATCAGATCCTCCATCCCCCACAGATACATAGCGTTTCATCTAAGTACATAAAATCTGAAATTTACCATATTTACTCAGCAGAACTTGGCTAAACACATTTTCAATACGAAAATATTTATCATAAGGCAGATCTGGGGTAGAGTTTGTCCAAAAAAAATTTAATTGCTAAATATTAAAAATATCCTTTTGAAATTAGCATTTCACATATAAAGTAGTACCACAGACTTCAGAGAAGATCTACAAGAAACATTACACCAAGTCTCCAAAATGCTAAGATTCATAAATAGCTTTCAGTGACAGAAAAAGGAGGATTTCAAATGAAAATGGAATTCTATGCAAGTAAATGTAACATATTAAGACTAAACAGGCATGAAAGAGTTCCTTTAATAGTATGTTCCCAACTGCACTTTAAGCGAATCCATTTTCAGAAACATAGCTTGCAACTTTACTTTTTAGGAACATAACTACTCAGTTAAGGAAAACACATATGTACAAAAAAATGAAGTACAACCATTTCTAAGTTTTCACTTGTGGTAGCACAGCAAGTTAGGTTACACTATTAGAGTACCTTATGAGATGTAGTTGCAGGGACAGTTCCCTGTCTAGCTGAAGAGAGCATGGATAGACCACTACAACTAGGTGCTCTGTGGTGACCTGAAAGACCCGTGGATGCAGTTCTTGCAACTGTTTTTGACCGAGGAAGTGAATTACTAGTGTGTGTTAATGGGTCCTTTCTTTTGGGAACAGCTCCACTTTCTAAAAGAAAAAAATGAAAACATTTTATAACAGGTAATTCTTATTATAACAGTTAATACTAGATTACTGCAACATATTTACTAGTCAGTCTAATATTCAAAATCAAAACTATAATAACACAAAATATTTTTTCTACTCAAAATGATCAAAGCTGTCCTCAAAATCTTTTTTTTAAATTTATTTTATTTTTATTTTTTTTTAAGCAATTGAGGTTAAGTAACTTGCTCAAGATGACACAGCTAGTCATTATTTATGCGTGGGTGCTCATTTTCTGAGGCTGGATTCGATCTCCAGTCATCCCAACTCCAAGGCCAGCGCTCTTACTCACTGCGCCGGCCCTGGAATCAGAAGGTCCTGAGTTCGGAGCCGGCCTCCGACACCTATTCCGCACAAACAAAAACCTAGCCGTGTAACCTTGGGCAAGTTACTTAACCCCAATTGCCCTAGAGGGGCGGCTAGGTGGCGCAGTGAGGAAGAGCGCCGGCCTCGGAGTTTGGATGACCCGAGATCAGATCCGGCCTCAGAAAATGAGCACCCACGCATAAATCAAAATGACTAGCCGTGTAACCTTGAGCAAGTTACTTAACCCCAATTGCTTTAAAAAAAAAAAAATTAAAAATTAAAATAACTGTTTTATATTGCCCTAGAGGATGAAAATGGTACTGAACTAAATAAGTTTTAAAATTTCAAGTGTTATTACATATTATACATATTTTTACAACCTGTGCCCCTTCACATGGAGGTACATGTAGTTTCAAATATTATGAAGTATTCAAAGCATTATAAATAAGGCAAGTAAGATCAAAACCAAGGATTAATGTAAATTGAACTTTTATTAAAATTACAGATTAGAAAAATATATATTTTAAAAGATCCGTGTCAGTTTAACTGCAGATCCTTAAAATCCACAATTTCAAACTAACATTTTCCTGATTTACATATAACAAAATCTAACACTCAAAATTATAAGTGGAGCTTTCAATTACCCAGTATGGCAACTAGTATAACTACTGAATAGGATTCTAAGTTTAAATTATCCTACTGACATTAGATAGCTTAAGAGGGCTACACATATACACACACATGTGTACATATTATATAAATAAACATATACATTATACATATTCAAAATACAAAAAAAGTTTAATAACCTATGCTCAATGATACCCAACTGATAAATGGTCAAACAGATATGAACAGGCAGTTTTCAGATGATAAAATCAAAGCTATCAATAATCACATGAAAAATATGCTCTAAATCACTAGTATTTAAAGAAATACAAATTAAAACAATCTTGAGATACCACTTCACATCCATCAGATTGACTAACATGACAGAAAAGGAAAATTACAAATGCTGAAGGGTATGTAGAAAAATTGGGACACTAATGCATTGCTGGTGGAGCTGTGAATGCATTTAACCATTCTGGAGAATTTTTTGAAACTACGCTGAAAGGGCTATAAAACCATATATATACCCTTTGACTCAGCAATACCACTACCAGGTCTGTATCCCAAAGAGACCAAAGAAAAAGGGAAAGGGCATATACATATAAACACATACACATATATTTATATCAACTCTTTTTGTGGTGGCAAAGAAATGGAAATTGAAGGGATGCTCATCAATTGTGGAATGGCTGAATAAGATGTGATATATAATTGTGATGGAACACTGGTACTATAAGAAGTAATGAGCAGGATCAGTTCAAAAAAACCTGAAAGGACTTACGTTAATTGATACAAAGCAAAGTGAGCAGAACCAGAAGAACATCATACATAATAACAACAATGTTGAAACAATGATCAACTGTGAAAGACTTAGCTACTCTGATCAATTCCTGTCCCCTAAGAGCTTAGTTCTATTATCAATAGCCCAGCATCCTGAGTGAACATAAGTGGGAGGCCTTCAATCATATTAGAGAAGGAAAAGTGTAAATAATTTACTTATTGGTAATCAAGAGGCAATTTATGACTAGCCCTTACCCAGTTTTCATTTTCTGGGCAAAAAAGTGTCATACTGAGTGACAGTAATAGTCTACTGAGCCCAGTATTTATTCATTAACTGACAGTAAAAGGAAGTTTTGTATAAGAGTACAAATGGCTTCCCAGACAAACTCCTAAGGCATAACTCAAACATCCCCAGCCACCTGCCAGAGATATGTCATTCAATAATTTATTTAAACTCTTGCTGAACTTATGAAAATTTTCTATCCATATAATCTATTAAAAGCATTGGGCTCATGTGAAGTGTAATAATGTGCAGTACACAAAGCAGTGATTTCCTTAGTGTAGGTAATTCTCAATGTGAACATTTTTACCAACAAGACAAATCATAACTCACCTACGACTTACTCCTGGGGAACTGCCTTAAAAATAAAGTGAAGTATTTACCCAGAGTCACACAACAGTATTAAGTATCAGTAGCAGGATTTTATTATAGGTCTTTCTGATTCCAAGACCAAAAATAAATCTTCTATACTTGGTACTTTATCCAAAATATAACATATTATACAAAGTACAGTAAGAATTCCTTTAATGTTAAAACAAAACAAACAAAAATTCTTTCAAGTACTACTTCTTATTCAAAGCATTATGGGTAAAGAAGTTCCTGGTAAATAAATCTAGGTTTAGCCCAACCACATCTTTCTCATGATTCAAGAAAATTTGATCCCATCTTCTCTGTTTTTATCCTTATATGGCTGGAAAATTCTAACTCACAATAAAGCCTTGCCGTATCCTTGATCTCTTTCATGTTTCTGTTGTTGTTCAGTTTTTTCAGTTGTGTCTGGTTCTTTGTGACCCCCTTGGGGTTTTCTTGACAGATACTGGAGTGATTTGCCATTTTCTTCTCTTGTTCATTTTACAGATGAGGAAACTGAGACAAACATGGTTAAGTAACTTGCCTAGGGTCATACAGGTAGTAAGTGTCTGGGGCTGGATTTAAACTCAGTACTCCCTGACTCCAGGTCTAGCACTTTAATGAGCCTTTTCTGAATCCTTTCTTATTTTGTCCTATTTTTCTTTTTTTCTTTTTCTTTTTCCAAATGCTTTATTAACTTCTGATTTACATCATTCATTTCCGAAAGATTTTGAGTTACAATTTTTCCCCCATTTTTCCCCTACCCACCATCCCAGAATAGCAGTCCCACAGAATATCCCCTCATCCAATCTGCTCTCTCCCATATATTCTCCCATACCCCCTAAGACTTTTCCATTAGGGCAAGGTGAATCTCTGTGCCCCAATGCCTGCACATCTTATCTCCCAATTACATGCAAAATAGTATTAATAATAGTATTTATACATATTTGAAACATTTAATTTTAAAACTTCGAATTCCAGATCCATTCCCTTTGTTCCTTGTCACCCATTCCCGCTAGGAAGATAAGCAATTCAGTATATGTTGCACATGTATAGCTATGCAAAACATTACCAAAGTAGATATATTGTAAAAGACTTGACTATATTTCCCTCCCACCCATCCCACTCCACACTTAGTCCATTCCCTACTTTGATCCTGTCCCTCTTTGAAAGTGGGTACTTCCAACCTCCCCTCCATCCTCCCCCCTCTCGTCCTACTTCCCCCTACTCTTCTGCAGGGTGAGATATCCTATTTAGTATCTATGTCATTCTCTCCCTGAGCCAAATTCAATGAGAATAAGGTTTTGCCTTTTTGCCTTCCTGTTCTTCCCCTCCCCTGCAACTACTTCCCCTTGCCTCTTCTACATGAGATAGTTTATCCCACCTTGTCTTTGTCCTATTTTTCTTGATAACAATCACAATAGCATGCAGCATATCAAATGCAGAGGTACAAATGGTTTTATTTAAACTTAAGATAATGCTTTACTATCAGTACTTTCTGACATCATTTAGAGCATCTTGCTGCTCTTTTACTGAACCAAAGAAGCACACAAGGCTCCAAGATGTTTCCTGGGTCATGGCTTGTTACTGTAGTCTAGCTGATTTTCTCCTACATTGAAGTTTTTATCTGTGGCTTTCTAGTTCTTCCATAGTGGTCTTTCCTAATTTTCCCAGTTATCACTGCATTCTCCCTCTTTAAATTACTTTGTATTAGTGTACATTTATATATTGATTTACACATTTTGTCATCCCCAGGAGAATGTAAGTTGCTTAAGGGATAAGGCTATTCCATTTTCTGCCTTTGTATCCTCAGGCTTCTGCATGGTGCCTAAACACACAGCAGGTACTTAATAAGCTGAATTGTGAGATTTTCAAATAGTTCATTTCCATCATTCTGATACTTAACTATCTGGAAAAGATGTCAATAGTGTCTAGTATAGGACCTCAACACACAGTAAGTACTTAGTAAATACTTTTTAGTATATATAACTTTAAAAATCATTTTTAAAAATGCTAATGAGACTAAGCCCTAGTCTGGTACAGTAGAAATAACCCAGGTTCTGCAATGGGAGGATGTAGTTTAGCTCCTGTGTCTGACATTTATTACACATGTGACATTGGGGAAGTTCCTTATCCTCCCCAGGCTTCAGTTTCTTCAAATGTAAAGTGGAGGGACAAATTTAGATGACTTCTAAGGTCATAGCTAACTACAGATCCATGATCATGTGATCTACATCCCAGAGGTTAACATTATTTCATTCAGAAAGATGCTGATTACCATTTATTGGATTTGTGTTTCCCTATGTTGAAATGTTGCTCCAACTTCTCCTATGATCTTTTCTTTTTTTTCTCTTTGGATCCATGAAATCTTCTCAATAGAGGAAAAAAAAAACCCAACTCTGAAGAAATTATAGCTACTGTCTCTTGTTCAAAGGTAAAGGTGTGACAAACTTTTAACTCTATCATAAATGCCTGAAGGTACAAGATTTTTCATCACTGTACTAGAAGTATCTATAATCTCAAATTTTCTCTAAAGAAAAGTAGTCTAACTTCAAGTTTAATTCATTTTTTGGACTAAGGTCAAATGTAAAAAATAAGGGGAACTGTTAATTGTTAGAATATATTGTGAGGACAGCTTGGTATAGACATAAGTAGCAAAACTACCTTCCTAATACCTGACTTAACAAATTCCCAACTAATTCATGAAATCTTGAGAAGAAAGGAGCATTGGTATGAACAAATAAGGATAAAAGTAACAAAAATCAGATAAGCCAAATAGATCATGAGGGAAAAACTGGTAAACAGTAACAGAGAAGGAAGAAAATTGTAGATTCAAGAGAGATCTAGTCTTGGCAACTGAGAACTGCTAGTTAAGAGAATAGAACTTAGGAGCCCAGCTGAGCAATGCACTCAGAAAAGACATTTTACTCAGAACTATGAGGAATTCAGAGGAGAGAAAAAGCTTTGAAACTCAGCAATGCCAAATGGAATGAGTTACCTACACATACCTATCATATTTAGTGTATTCTAAGTCTTTGCCCTTTCTTTGCACATAGTTCCAAACTGTTTTCCAGATGCTAAGTTCTCTGGCCATGGCCACACACAAAACAGAAAATTACAAAATGATCAGCCTAATATTAGTGCATTAGTGGTTAGAACTGGTCCAACCATTCTGGAAAGCAATTTGGAACTATGTGCAAAAATTTACTCAACTTATACCCTTTGATCTAGCAATACCACTAGTAGGTCTACATCCCCACCCTCCCAAGACATCAAAAAAAAAAAGAAAAGAAAAGAAAAGAAAAGAAAAGGACTCATATGTACAAAAAAAAAAGTTCATATGTATGAAAATTTATAGCAGCTTTCTTTTAAGTGACAAAGAATTTGAAATCAAGGGGTTGCCTATCAACTGGGGAATGACAACAGATTTAGGCATATTAATGTTATAGAATACTATTGTACTATAAGAAATGATAAAGTGGATGATTTCAAAGAAACATGAGAAGACTTATATGAACTGATGCAAAGTGAAGTGAGAAAAACCAGGAAAGCAAATTATATAACAGCAATAATAATCTAAATTCAAACAACTTTGAAAGACTTAGGAATACTAATTAACGTAATGACAACAATCATGACAAAATGTGCTACTTATCTCCTGACAGAGGTGATCGTGTCAGAGTGAAGATTAAGACATGTGTTTTTGCACATGGCCAAGGTGGGAAATTTTTCTTGTCTATACATGTTTTTAATAAGGGCTTTATTTTTGTTTTCTCAATTGGGGTGGATGGGAAAAGGAAGTAGATTTTAGCATGAAAATTAAAAGAAAAAAAGACCAAAAAATACCATTAAGAATTATGGTACGCGAATATAATGAAGTACTATTGTGACAAAGAAATTATGTAAAACAGTTTTAGAGAAACCTGGGAAAGCCTACCTTAACTGTTGGAGAGCAAAGTGAACAAAACTAGGAGAACAATTTATACAATTATAACAAATAACAAATTGTAAAGCCAAATAGCTTTGAAAAACTTAAGACATCTGATCATGTAAAGACTAACGAGATTCCAGAGAACCCCTGATGAAGAATGCTACCTACCTCCTGACTGAGAGGTAATGGATTCAGAGCTCAAAATGAGACATGTATTTTTTTAGACCAAATGAGATTTTTTTTTTTTGCTTGACTATGTATAAAAGTGTTGTTTTTTTTTCTTCCAGTGGGGAGGAGCAGGAAGTGGGAGGTAGAGAAAATAGATTTTTGTTATGTAAAAAACAAAATTAATTATTTTTTAATAGCCAACTTATTATGAACCTTTCTGTTTAGGTTGGTTATCTCTGCTCCCATTGCTTCTGCAGTGATGGTGACAAAGGAAGAAATGAAGGGCTAAGTATAAGTTTCCAGAAATTCTATAAACCTAACTTTAGATACTTTTATTGTAATAACCTTCTCCAATGACTAATAAGCAAACATACTCTTCTACTAAGGGAAATGAATTATATGCAATGCGGTATTTTACCAATTAACAAAGTCAGAAGGATTTTATAACTAAATGTAAAGACAGATCACAGCTTCTTTGAAAAACAGAAAAAAGCAACCAACCGGCAGATTTGGCTTTACTGTACAAAGACAACAAAAATAACTTTCTTGGGAATACCTGTCCATTTTTTTTGGCTTTTTTTTGGAGGGCAATTGGGGTTAAGTAATTTGCCCAAGGTCAAACGGCTAGGTTTTTTGTTTGTGTGTGTTAAGTGTCTGAGGCCAGATCCAAACTCAGGTCCTTCTGACTCCAAGGCTGGCGCTCTACTAACTGCGCCACCTAGCTGCCCCAATACCTGTCCATTTTACATTTGTACAATTACCCTGAATATACTTGTAGCTTATGAACTATTATTATGCTAAGATATGGAAAGGAAAATTTTATGGAGCACTGGATTAAGACTCTATTCCCCATAAAATTAATACATACTTAAATGCTCACTAACTTCAATGTAAAAATACCCACTTTGGGATTTAAAAAAAAAAACACCAGTTGTGTGACTGTGGAAGAAAAGCAATGAATATCAAAAAAATTTGCAAAGAAAATCTGCAACAAATTATTTTCTCCATCAATGACAGTAAAGCAATGACAGTAAAGTGTCCTCAATGTGATTCACAAAGGAAATAAAAATATAACCAGGAGAAATTTCGGCAGTTATACAACAGTTAAATGCATGTCTCATTATGCTTACCATTTTTGACCACAGAAAATCATTTACTGGCTTAGAATTTGAATACAGACTTTGAATATTATACATGTATAAATACATAAAAACTATAGAGACTCAGAATTTTGATATAACAGGTTTTACTCCAATGAGATGTCTCTCATGTATATATCGAAATCACACAGATTTCATTAAATACTTAAAATAATTATCTTTTTCTGATGTATTAACTTCAGACAAGGCATAAAACTTGAAGATAACTATGTTTACTAAAGTTGTTTGCCACAGTTATCAAGCATACCCTAAAAAAAGAGATGGAAGGGCTCCATCTAGGTAAGGAGTTTTTTTTTTGTTTGTTTATTTTGTTTTTGTTTCTTGTTTTGCTTTTTGGAGGGCAATTGGGGTTAAGTAACTTGCCCAAGGTCACACAGTTAGGTTTTTGTTTGTGTGTGTTAAATGTCTGAGGCCGCATCCAAACTCAGGTCCTTCTGACTCCAGGGCCGGCACTCTACTCACTGCACCACCTAGCCACCCCTGGTAAGGAGTTCTTAACACAAGCTCAAGGAATTAATTTTTTAGTATTTTGATGATTATAAACTGGTTTCGTCTGTAATCTTAAGTATTTTGTTTTATGCATTTAAAAATATTCTGACAAGTGGTTCAGATTGCCTTCATCAAAATGCCAGAGGTGTCTAAGACACAAAGAAGGTTAAGACATCCTGGTCTAGATGGTGAAGTCCTTTGTATGGTTCTGTTTTGGATGGAATTCTATTAGCTTCATTTTCCTAGCACAATATAGAACCTTCTAGGTAAGAACTATAATCACTCAGAAATCAGTCTAACTATTCTATATAACTAATATTCTAACTAATATTCTTCATATTTCCTCTTTCTGTCCTTTGCCTATAATGTTCTCTTCCCTTCTACTACGAGTTTTCCTGGTTTCCTTGAAGATACAACTTAAAGCCCACCTTTTGATGAAAGCCTTTCACATTCCTCCCAGTTGCCAATGGCTTCTCTCTGATTAACTTCCATCTCTCTATATATTTTGTATAGTTATTTAATGTTGTCTTCTCATTAGAATAAAGAGACCAATAGAGCTCCTAAGGGCAGGAAATGTTTTCCTTTCTTTGTATTTCCAGTCCTAATCACAGTGCTTGGCACATAGTATGCCCCTAATAAATGCTTACTAGTAAACTGAAAACACCAAGTGCATGAAGATTTTCTATTACTCAGACTAAGATATATAGCTGGATGTATAGTCTATTTAAATGCAAATTTTGGACAGGGACTGCTGATAAAACAAGACTAAGGCCCAGAACCTAACAGGAGAAGGATGGTATGAAGGAGCACATATAGGAAACAGCATGGTGCTGTTAATGACTTTAAACTTTTCTCTGAAACAAAAGTCCCTTTACAAACAATGATGCTCTGATGATATCATATGACGGAGTCACGGAATATCACAATCTCCAAAGAATTAAAGCTGCAAGTTACCCAAAGTACAACCAATGGATAGTTGCTGCATGGTAGTTCTAAGTAAACTGTAACATGTTACCAAAAAAGAGCTGAACAACCCAACAATCTTCCCACACCTCCCATCCCATGCCAAATGCCCTGTGTGCTCATAACTTCATGCCTTTGTTGTCTCTATCTAGAATGTTTTTCCTTCACATCTTCAAGGGAAAAACTCTTAACCATGTGTTTAAAGCCTAACCCAAACATCACCTCCTCCAGCAAGCCTTCACCTAATCTGCACCCCCACCCCACCTGAGAGATCACATAGCACTTTGTATTGAAACCCTAGGATACACTGGTCAGGCAATATTGCATATTATAGCTATCTGAGCTCCTTGGGGGCAGGGATTACATCTTATCTAAATCTTACATTTCCTCTAACAAAGTGCTTTATAGATGGTAGGTACTAAATCTGATTGACATCTTTATATCTAATCACAATTCAGAATACTATAATTAATAAGATAGTCAAAGCTAAAGTTAGGTGGAGATTTATCATATTTAAGATTCATTCTCATGATGGAGTCAAGTGATGAGGAAGAACCTGGAATAACAAAGTATTTTCCTCTTAATGATGAAAGTTCCTGGAGAAATCCTGTGGAGCAACAAATAGCAGCAGCTTATCAGAAAGGAAAGGTAATGCTGGCCACAGCACCAAGGGTATCAAGACTAACACATTTACTTATAGATAAGTTATCATCTCTTCATCAGAAATGAGCCTTCTTAAGTTAAGTTTCATGAACTTAACATTAAAATAATTACTAAGGGAGGGAGGGGGTGGGGAAGAAGGATGTCCAAAAGGAGCAATGAGCCAATAAGAAAAGTGATTCCTTGGGGAGTTTCTATGAGGGAGGGGAGGCTAGAGATAGAATGACTGCTACCACCAAAGCTACCAATTACCCACTAGCTTCACCCTTTGCGAATTATATGCCTAGTAATAAAAATGGGGCCCACGAAGGAACATCTATAATAGCCATTCAAAGAGTAAAGAGTAGTTGGAGACTACATGCCTAGTTCTGTTCTTCTCCTAAAGATGAGCATTAACAGAGTAAAAACTAAAAAGTTCCATTAAGAGTTATAGCATTAAAATCACGAAATTATACATAGTTCATAGTCAAGAATAAGACGATTATTGAAACCTTGGAGGTTCTCTGTGGGAAGGAGGAAAAGAAGACATAATTTGAAATTTTTACTCCATATTTACTAAATGTCCAAATTTAGAATTCAGAACAGACTGACAAAACATCACATATTAAATTTAGTGAACTAAAATTCTGAGAGAAGTACTTTGTAGAATATTTTACATACATTATCTCATGAGCCTCACAAAAACTCCCTGAGCTAGGTAATACAGGTATTGATTCACGTTTTACCAATGAACAAGCTGAAGCCCAAAAGAATTAAAGTTACTTGCTCATGGTCATATAAGTAATAAGATCTAGAGGCTAGTTCTATACTCTTCTACACTTATATACCCTATACTCTAAGACTAGTCTCCTATTTACTACACTATGCTGCCTTCTAATAATAATCGTTAGCATTTATAAAGCATGCTTCAAAAATAATATTTGATCCTCGCAACCCTGGGAAGTAGGTTCTATTATTATCATCACTATCTTACAGAAGAGGAAACTGAGGCAAACAAAAGTTAAGTGAGTTACACGGGATCACACAGCTAATGTCTGAGACCAGGTTTGAACTCAGTTCTTCCTGACACAAGATTCACTATACCACCACTATAATAATAAACCAAAGACTATGCAAACTTAAATGCATTTGATCTTCGAAATAGGATGAGCTACTTGATATTTCCTATATATGACACTTCTTCTCCCATCTCTGTGCTTTACCCAGGTTCCTCAGACCTGGAATGTTCTCCCTATACACCAGCACCTCTTGAAACATCTAAGTTCTCTTCAAGGCTCAGCTCAAGAACCATCTCCATCAAATGGTCTTTCCTAAGGACCTATTTTAATGTACTGCCTAAATCACTATGTATTTATTTGTTATATATCCTCTACCTATTAATCTGTGGATGCTGTAAAATACGATATAAGCTCCTTGAGGGCAAAGACTGTCTTATATTTGCATTTGTATCTTCAGGGTCTGAGCAAATAGTAGTAAGAAAAGCTTAACAAATGCTTGTTCGATAATGCACTGACTACAAATTTACTGAATATTTGTGGAGTACAACCTAGCAATATACTATAAAAGTTACAAAAGTAAAAACATTCTTTGATCCAAAAATATTGTTGATGGTAATACACCATGAAAGTGTCATAAAAAAACACAAAAATATCTTATCCAATAATTTCCAGGGCAGTATTATGTGGAAGGAAGAAAGGAACAAGCTGAAGCCCAAAAGAATTAAAGTTACTTGCCCATGGTCATATACGTAGTAAAATCTAGAGGCTAGTTCTTCTATACTCTTCTACACTTATATACTCTATACTCTAAGACTAGTCTCCTATTTACTACACCATGCTGCCTTCTAATAATTAGGAAGGCAGGAAGGAAGGAAGGAAAAACAATCTTTAGGTTCAACAATAGAGGAATGATTAACTAATTTATAGCAGGTAAAGGTAATACAGTACAGTAAATTAAATTAAGACTATCAAGTATGAGGAATACAAGGCAATGTGAAAGACCTTTATGAAATAATATAGAAGGGAAAAAAGTAGATCTAGAAAAATAAAGTACAAAATATAACCAATAAGAAGAAAAGTAAATGAGAACAAATGGAAAAAGAATCCTAATGAAGAATTAAAGAGGGTGAGTAAAAATTGTTATAATATTCTCTATATTGAAATTAACATGGTTATTAAACATAGTGTATTAATGTTCAATGTAAAATTTTAATAAAACATTTAATTTTCTTTTAAAACAAAAAACCAATCTCTTTGTGAAAACCAATACATGGAAAAACTACTTCATGATTTTCCTTTGGAATATTTAGTTAAGTCTTACTATCCATAAGGGTCCTGCACCCCAAACCCCCATGAATGTCAGGGTACAAAATGTACTGCTGTTTGATTTATTTTGAAAACTAAACCCAATTTCTTAAAAACTCAGGCTAGTTTCTTCAGAAGGTCATAGATTAATTTCAAAAAAAAAACATTCAAAGGTTAAGAAACAAAATGATAACTTCAGAGATCTCAGTTGAACAGGATTCCACATTATTAAGCAAAAATTTGAACTGGAAAACTCATTGTAATTGGGTTGTCCCAAATATATTTACTATAGAAAATGCTTTAAAAAATCATTTATGATACACACACACACACACACACACACACACACACACACACACACACACACACACACACACACACACACACACACACCCTCTACTTGTTCTGGGTAAATAGCCAAAGAGCACTATGGATCCATAAAGGTATGGCTTGTTTAAACTTAGAATTGTCAATCAAACATCTACTAAGAAAACTGCTTAAAGACCACGGGGAACCCCTGGCAAAAGGAAATGAAGATGGGATGGCTGGGTGGCGCAGTGAGTAAGAGCGCCGGCCTTGGAGTTGGGATGACCCGGGATCGAATCCGGCCTCAGAAAATGAGCACCCCCCCCCCCACAAATAAATAATGACTGGCCGTGTAACCTTGAGCAAGTTATTTAACCCCAATTGCTTAAAAAAAAAAAAAAAGGAAATGAAGATGTTGCAAATAAGTATATCAATTAAAATTAAAATAAACATTTATTAAATGTTAATTTTCTGCAGACTGCGTGTGCATAGGGCCTAAGTGAAATGTCAATCAGATAATAAACCGTCTTCACAGTTTTAACTATCACCCCTAAACAGATTCAAGACCACCCTTTTGGGCTCCAGAATTCAATCTTCAATTTCCTATGGAATCTCTTTATCTAAATGTCCAGATAGTACTTAAAACTCATTAAGTCTTGCACTGAGGTCTTTTCTCCTAAAATTTTATCCTCTTTGTGATTTCAGTATTTCTATTGATGGCACTACTATTTCCATAATCTCCCATGTTCATAACAAGGGTGCTCCCTTTGACTTTCTGCTCCACCTTTTACTTCCTTACCAAGGCCTGCTGATTCTGTCTACCATGTCTCTTCCACCGGATTGCTCCTTTCTTTTATTAATGCTACCAACTTAATAAAGGTAGACCCTTATTATCACTCACATTAACTATATTCCAAGGGCCTAAAATGGTCTTCCCAACTGCTCTTTCCTTACTCCAAACAATCTTGTTAGACTTATATTTTTCATGCCAAGGGCAGAGCTAAGAGTTTTCAACATTGGTCCCTTTGTGGAAAAATTCACATGGGTGCATACTACATTAATTTTAAGCAATTATCTATCCAAATCTAGCATCATACCCAAGAGAATTAAATCATACAACTATAGTGGTAGACAAGTGGTTCAATAATATTGGCCTATTAGTTCATATGCCCATTTTTTTCTTCCCCACCCTCTCAGATGGGTTACAGCATAGGGTGAGGCAGTCTATACTTTAGATAACTGGTCCTTTATGGATAGATTTTTGATGCTGCTCCTCTTCTCAAAACCCTAGAGTAGATCCCTATCCACTACTGACAAAAGATCAAAATTCCTCTCTCTGGTATTCAAGGTCTTTTACAATCAGATTCTCTACCTTTCTAGACTTATTTAATATTGCACTCCAGCCAAAATGTAGTATTCTTTGTTCCCTATACACAACTCATATTTTACTCCATCAATCAATCAAGAATTTGAGACAAGTGGCACAGCAGATAGAGCACTGGGCCTGGAGTCAGGAAGCCCTGAGTTCAAATTAGACTCTAGACACTGCCTAGTCATGTGATCCTAGACAAGTCACTTAACCACTGTCTGCCTCAGTTTCCTTGACTGTAAAGTGGGGGATAGCAGCACCTATTTCACAAGGTTGTTATAAAGATCAATGATGAAACAATATTTGTAAAGCACTTAGTGCAAGTGGCACACAGTAGGCACCTTATAAATAAATGCTTATTCCAGTCCCCTTTCTCATTTATTAAGTGCCTACTATGTGCCAGGCACCATGCTAATGTTTATCCTTGGTGAGCTCACATTGTTCTGGGAGTGATGTATACATCCACAGGAAAATACAAAATAAACCCATGATGGGGGGAAAAGGTGCAAACAGTGCTAACAACTGGGGGAATCAGGAGATAGCACCTGAGTTGAACCTTGAAGTGATCTAGACGTTCTAAGAGGCAAGGAGAGAATGCATTCTAGGTATGGGGGACAATCTAATGCTACAGAAGGGGAAGACAGACTATTCTTCACAGGAAAAGTAAAAGTGCTAGTTTGATTGAAGCTAAGTAATATCTAATCAGCCTAGAAAGACAGGCTGGAGTCAGACTGTGAAAAACTTTAGATGGCAAATAGGGATTGTATTTTTTCTAAACCTTCTTGTGCAGAGGAATAAGATGTTCACACATGAGTTCTAGGGATATCTATTTGCCAGTTATGTGGAGAACAGATTGGAGAAAGAAAAGTAATGGGAGGAAATCCTATATAGAAGTTATTTTAATAGTCCAGGTGAGAAGTTATTGGTTATAGGAGGTAAGTGAAAGCAAAAAATCAAGGAAGAGACACAGGTTACACAAAGAAAGATGGTGTGCTCAATAACAACTAGGAAATTAGGAGGAAAGGTAGGTTTTCATTCATGTTGTTCTCCATATGTGAAATATTTACCTCTTTCCCTCTGCCTGCTGAATTCTCGCCAATCCTATAAAAACTAAATTAAATACCATGATCTCCAAGGAATCTTCAATTCATTTTCTTTTTTCTTGTTGTTGTTTTTACAAAAATATTAAACATATTCCCACATTAGTCATGTTTTGAAAGAAAAATATGAACAAAGGGAAAAACCATGAGAAAGGAAAAAAAGAAAGAATAGTATGTTCTGATCTGGATTCAGACTCCATAGTTCTTTCACTGGTTAGCATTTTCCATCATAAGTCTTTTGGAAATGTCTTAGATCACTGTACTGCTGAGAAGAGCTAAGTCTATCAAAGTTGGTCATCACACAGTGCTGCTATTAATATGTATAATGATCTCCTGGTTCTACTCAATTCACTCAACATCAATCCACCTGCTGCTCATCATTTCATATGAAACAATAGTACTCCATAACATTCACATAACACAACTTGTTCAGCCATTCCTCAATTGATGGGCATCCCTACAATTTCCAATTCTTTGCCACCACAAAAGAGCTGCTATAAATATTTTTGTACGGGTGGGTCCTTCTCCCTTTTTTATGATCTATATGGGATACAGACCTAGTAGCAGCACTTTGATTCATTTTCTCCAATGGCCTACACTAATTAGTAATGACCAGACCAACAGGGATCCCCTGCATATCTCTTTGATCATACTTTCCTTATCTTTTTACCTTATACTATTTTCTACTATAGTTACTTGTATATTTATCATAGCCTTCTATTATATATCACTAGCCTCTACAAATATAGGTATGATTCCATATATGAACCTTTATTTCATCCCAAACCCTACAGTGGTTTATATTTGGTAGGCACTTAATGGATGAAAACTTCTTAAATTCAGAAAGAACATTATAAATAATCACTTCCATTTCAATGGATTCATAATCTCATGAGTGTGGGTTTATCTTCCAACAATGATAGCACAACTCCATATTTTTTTTCATTTTGTGAGAGACTAATCTATGTCCAGTTGTAAATCCCTTGAGAGGATCTACCTAGCACCTTAGAGGCTTCTGGGCAGTTTTTGTTTTGTAATATTAGTACAGCATTTGGACTGTACTAAACATTTGTTATGCTCACTTTAAATAAATGATTAGCCAATCTCTTTCTTCGGCCATATATCTTTTTTAATGGCACCAGTAAAGAGCTAAAAGGACCTCTGATAACATCTAATGCTATTTAAGTTACCTAATAATGTTCATAATTTTTTCATTATAAGCAATATGAACTTAGACAAAAGCACAGATTGCTGTTTAACAAAGATAGGATGTAAAAAGATCTCAAAAACTCAGAACATTAGGCCATATCCAATACTACAGAATTTAAAGGACAAGTAAAAATTAGTGGAGAAAGCAAGAAAATGCCTTTCACAACTATGAACTGGGCAGGAAGAGTTCATCACCAAAAAGGGATAGGGAAGATCATAGAAGATAGAGTGGATAATTTTGATTGCATGAAATTAAAATGTTTTTGCATAAGCAAAATCAATGCAGTTGACATCATAATGGAAGTAGCTAATGGGGAAAAAAATCTCATAGCAAGTTCTCTGATAAAGGCCTCAAATTCAAGATATTTGAGTTATTGATTCAAATTCATAAGAGCTATTCCTCAAGAGATAAATTACCAAAGGATATGAACAGTTTTCAAAGAAAGAAATCTAAGTTCTCAATAACCGAAAAATATTCTGTATCACTAAATATTAAAGAGATGAAAAAATGAAAGCACCTAAGAAGTTCCACCTCACATATATCTGATTGATGAAGATGACACAAAAGAAAAATAATAATTGTTTCTAGGGCTGCAGGAAGATAGGCACATTAGTATACTACTTATGTAACAGTGAACTGGTCCAACCATTCTGAAAAATAATTTGGAATAATAACCTCAAAGTCAGCAAATTGTGTATATACTTTGACCTAGATACCACTACTAGGTTTATTCCCAAAAGAGATCAAAGAAACAAGGAAAAAAACATACGTTCAAAAATATGTATAGAAGTTCCCTCTGACATACCAAAAAAACCCCAAGAAACTAAAGAGGTGCCTATCAACTTGGAAATGACCAAACATTATATGAATATAAACGAATATTAGTGCACCATAAAATACAGTGAAAGTGATGGTTTCAGAGAATCCTGGGAAGCTTTATTCAAGAACTGATAAGAGCAAAAGGAACAAAATAAGAATAATTTACATAACAAAAATAACACTATAAAGATAAATAACTTCAAAAAACTCAAAAACTCTGATTAAGGCAATAACCAGCAATGACTAAGGAAGACTGATGAAAAAGCATGCTATTCACTTCCTGACAGAGCTGATAGACTCTAGCTGCAGAATGAGACATACATTTTTAGATATGACCAATGTGATTTTGTGTGACATGCATACGTGTTACAAGGATTTTTTCTTTTCAATGAGAGGGACAGGGAGAGTGGGAGGGTATAGGAGTAGAAGGGAGGTGAGAATAGGGTTCCTTCCCTCCAAAAGCAAACAAAAGAACAAAAAAAGGCCAGAAAGAATTAGATACAAATGCTGCAACTCTGAGAGCTGCATACTGAGTTTATCACAAACTTAAAAAGAAAAGCAAAGCACTATGTAAGGAAAATTTTAAAAAAGCAAGCTCTATGTAATAGAGACTCATTCTTTCATGTACATTCCTCTCATGTTCTACAATGTATACAGAAATGCTTGCTTTATTTGGTATTTAAGTTGAGGATAAAAATAATATGAAAAAAATTTTTTTTGCTTTTTTTTTGGAGGAGGGAAGGCAAGGCAATTAGGGTTAAGTGACTTGTCCAAGGTCATATGGCTAGTAAGTTGTAAGTGTCTGAGGTCAGGTTTGAACTCAGGTACTCCTGACTCCAGGACAGGTGCTCTATTCACTGTGCCGCCTAGCCACCCCAATAATATGAAATTTTTAAAAAAGAAAGCACACAAAAAAAGAAAGTGCACAAAGGGTTGTGTGCAGGAGAGTGAAATGCTGTGACATCATGCCATGAGGAATTTTTTTTTGGAAGGGGGAAGGCAG
Organism: Gymnobelideus leadbeateri; assembly: GCA_011680675.1. Taxonomy (NCBI): domain Eukaryota; kingdom Metazoa; phylum Chordata; class Mammalia; order Diprotodontia; family Petauridae; genus Gymnobelideus; species Gymnobelideus leadbeateri. The sequence goes on from WOXC01000059.1 coordinate 40,710, forward strand.
GGCAATTGGGGTTAAGTGACTTGCCCAAGGTCACATAGCTAGTAAGTGTTAAGTGTCTGAGGCTGGATTTGAACTTAGGTCCTCCTGACTCCAGGGCCAATGTTGTATTCACTGCACCACCTAGCTGCCCCAAGGATTTTTTTTTAAAGGAGATTAAAATGTTTAGTTTGGGAACATGATAAAGGTTTTCAAGTTTTTAAAGGATTATCATAGGGAAGAGGAATTGATCTGTTTTGTCCCAAAGGTAAATCTACAAGAAGGGGGTGGAAAATATACCAAAGCATATCTAGCATTGACATAAGTATTGCCATACTTTCATAATTTTAGAGCTAGAAAAAAATAGAACAGACTTCTCACAAAAGGCCACCAAGCAAAATGATTGTCAGGTAAAGGTAAGGGACTAGATGTTTTTTCAATTTAACCAAAATGTATAGCCTCTGAAGTCCTCTTCAATTCTGAGATTCTGTGGTTTTGTGATAACTTGATCAAATTTATGGTAAAATCAAAGTTTAAAGGTAAAAAAGGATACTGGAAAACTTCCTATATCAGTTCAGCAAAACATCTGTCTACATTTTGAAGAATTTCACAAAGAAAGCTACTCTATAATCTTTCCTATATTTCAGTATTTCATAATCTTTATAGCAAAGCCAGGAAGGTTTCTAACATCTAATCTAAATTGCTCCCACAACAGTTTACAGTAAACAGTAACTTTCAGTGGGCATAAAAAAAGGGAAAAAAAGTATAAAGAGCCTTCTAGATAATGAAACAAACTGATAACTTGACAACTCTATGGCATTTGATTTCTTCTTAGTTTTGCCATCCACTTACCAAGCAAGTAATGTAAATTTCATCTACTCCCAAATGATTCAGTGGAATTGCCTGAACACTCCAATTTCTTTTGCTACATAAATCTGACTTCAAACTTTTAATATTATGGTACAATATTCATAAACTATATATAAAGATATATGCATAATGTACACAATTATATTAAAGCATAACTAGAATATATATTGCAAATCTAAAACAATAAAAACAGTGAAAATCACAAAATAAATTCTACCATTTCACTTTCAAAAAATTATTTCCATAATCCAAAAGACACAAAAGCATAAGTTTCATGTCCTTTCTGAGAAAACACATTTTAAAAATCAATTAGAAAAAGGGTTACTCACATTAAGTGGACTATGGACAAAAGCATAAAAGAGAACAGAGGCATACAACTGTTTTGCTTTTTAGCTAATACTATCTTCCTATTATAACTTTACTTACATCGATCATTAGTAGTAGGAAAATGCAAGGAAAAAAGATATGCCATTTAATGTAAAAGAACAAGCAGTTAATAGAGCCTTGTGAAAATGAAAAACTAAAACATCTAAAACAGACAAACATATTCTCTAAGTGTGGGAATAGTTGATTCAACTTTGCATGCAAGTCTTAGGGTCTGAAATTAAGAGAGGTGCTCACTTACATTAAGTGTCAGTTAACCCAAACCCACCTGACTGGAGATGTCCATTGCGGCATGTCAGGTTAGTAGTGTCATTATAGACGTCCGTTTGCGACTTGGGAAATTGCAAAACTGGTTGCAGCTTCTCTATGCAACAAATAGAAAGGGGGTAAAAAAAATACAAAATAAACCAAAAAAACTAATAAACAAATAAAATGTACATGTTAGGATCAAATGGGTTTTAGAATAAGTTTTTTTGCATTTATATAAAACTGATATAAATTGTAATTAGCTCAAAACATATGCATGAAAATAACAGTAGAAATCAACAATGGCCACACTTGTTTGTAGGCAAAATGAAAGGTTATTAAATTATAGGAAATCTAGTATTTGCTTATTATCATCATTAATAGTTATTCAGGGGGCAGCTAGGTGGCGCAGTGAGTAAGAGCGCTGGCCCTGGAGTAGGGAGGACCTGAGATTGATTCTCGCCTTGATTACTTAGCACCCAAACATAAATAACTAGCCGTGTAACCTTGAGCAAGTTACTTAATCCCAATTGTTTAAAAAAAAATTAGTTATTCAGCACCTACTAGGGGCAAGAAACTGTGTTAGGCATTGTGGATAACAAAGAAATCTAAGACAGTACAATTCCTATTTCTCATGACCTTAAAATCCACCTGGAAAGATTAAAATATGCAACAGTGAAAAACTATAAGACTATATGTCTAAATATGAAACTGTAGACAAAAAAAGCAGAAGAGAGTCTGTATTAGACAGATATCACTGTGGGTTAGGGTGGCATGTAAACAAAGACTTATAAAAAAAGGGATCTGCTTTGAGCCTTGGGATGCAGCTAAGATTGGGTGGGGGGGGCTTTTTGGAGAGGGAAAGGCAGGGCAATTGGGGTTAAGTGACTTGCCCCAAGGTCACACAGCTAGTGAGTGTGATCAAGTGTCTTTGGCTGGATTTGAACTCAGGTCCTCATGATTCCAGGGCCAGGGTTCTATTCACTGTGCTATATGCCCCCTAAGATTTTGATGAACATAGAGGAACAGAAAACCCAGCAGAGAGAACAGAATTAGAAAAAAATACAAAAGCACAGATAGAAAGGGAAAGTAAGACCTTTTTTTAAGTGGGGGTGTCATTTTGTATAAATCATAAGGAAAACAAGATCCCCACCTCTACAGTTACAATCAAGCACGTAAAACACAAACTCTATGACAAGATCTCTCTGATGATGCAAATCAGAATCATGACTCTATTGCTTAAACAAAAACATTATTCATAAGTCATTAAAGACCTTAATGCCACATCTTAATTCATCTACACTTGATTTCATGAATGATGAAGCAATATATACATACTATTTCTATTATTTACCCTCATTCCTGATGTCCAGGGAAAGTCAGAGCTACTGATGCCCCTGGGAACCACTGCCCTTGAGTTATTTATTTGTACAGGGTCAGGGAAGAATCTTGCTGTTGGGACTGCAGCAGAAAAAGATGTGTTCTAGATATCTCCAATTCAAACTCATAATACATTATACCACAGGGTGAATGTTATAAATGGCAGTTAGGTTTTATAGTAGAGGTTTTTAATCTAGAATCTGTGAACTTTTCTAATATTTTGATAACTGTATTTCAATATAATATTTTTGTTAATCCTATGTTATTTTATTTGATGTATTTAAAAACATTATTCTGAGAAAGTTCCATAGCTTTTACCAGATTATCACAGGTATCTGTGACACAAAAAAGGTTAAGAACCCCTGCCCTACAATATTATTAATACTATATTTGAGCTATGGTATTGGTTAAATAGGGGTTTGAGGGCTGACCAGGAAAAATAACCTGTCATCTTCTGTAACACCATTTCCAATTGACAATGTGTTCTGAGTTCCATTACTTACAAACCTTTAAGGACTAAATTTCACTTGCATGAATATTCCCTCTCCACCAATACAGCTCAAAACTCAGTAGATGGTCATCAAAATATTGCTGTAGATGGAAAATTCATCTTCCTGAAGCCAACTCTGAACTTGGGCTTGTTCTCAGATCAGAGACATATTGTCTTTTATTTGCTCTGCACTGAAAGTTTTCCCCAGAACCTCCCAAAACCTGTGTTCCACTGACAAAGGTTTTAAATATTCAGAATCATCTAAGTTTCAAACAAATGATATAAAATGAACTTTTGAAATGTAAATTATCAGTAGAATATGCATGTTCCCCTTTGTCTCCCCCCCCCAAAAAGAGAACTACAGAAATGCTTTATTTTTTTATAACTCAATCGTTCCTTATTTGGTCATAAAAAGTATCTTAATCGCCTATGATTATAAGAATAATCACATGCTTGGTATTGTCTATTTAAAAAGTTTAGATTATGAAATTACTACATTAGAGGTTATGACTTAAATTTTTAAAATACTTCTGATTACTGTGATAAAATATATACAGGAAGCTAAGAAATCAATGTCCTTCTAAATGAAACAAATATTCAACCTCATTTTCTAACACAAATGCTGGGCAATTGGGGTTAAGTGACTTTTGCAAGGTCAAATGGCTAGTATGTGTTAAGTGTCTGAGGCCAGATTTGAAATCAGGTCCTTCTGACTCCAGGGGAGGTGCTCTATTCACTGCACCGCCTAGCCGTCTCAGTATCCTTCTTTAAACAGTTCTGTTTGACTCTATCTATCTATCTATCTATCTATCTATCTATCTATCTATCTATCTATCTATCTATCTATCTATCTATCTACTGCATTCCCTAGCAGAATGTAAAGCCCTTGAGACCAAAAACTAGCTCATTTTAGTCTTTGCATTCCTAGCACAGAATAGACACTTAATAAAATGTTTGAACTGAATTCCAAGGGGCACTGTGAGGTATACAGAAAAGAGAACAGAGCTGGGACAAAGGTTGGAAAGCTTATCTTTTATAGGATTGGGGTTGCTATAAACAATTCAGTCTACTGGCACCTGACTGCAATGGCACTTTGGAAATCACAACTTTGTGAAACTTAGATGAAAACGAGAGTTATTACAAGAGAAATGTAAATACATGTGGCACACAAAGCCAGAGCAAAGAGTGCACAATTCTTTTTTTTTTTTTTAAAGCAATTGGGGTTAAGTAACTTGCTCAAAGTTACACGGCTAGTCATTATTTATGTGTGGATGCTCATTTTCTGAGGCCAGATTTGATCTCGGGTCATCCCAACTCTGAGGCTGGCACTTTTACTCACTGCGCCACCTAGCTGCCCCTTTAGGGCAACTGGGGTTAAGTAACTTGCCCAATGTCACACGGCTAGGTTTTTGTTTGTGTGGGTTAAGTGTCTGAGGCCAGTTCCGAACTCAGGTCCTTCTGACTCCAGGGCTGGCACTCTACGCACTGCGCCACCTAGCCACCCCAAGAGTGCACAATTTTTACAGAAACTTGCATGCTTATCCATGCAAGACAAAGGAAGGAGGAGATACCAGAATCTCCACCTAAAAGGAGTGCAGCAGGGGAAGGGGAAAGGTCCAGTAAAGGTGGGAAAAGGACAAAATCTCTCCAGAAAAGGGAGGAGCAAGGTGATGGCAAAAGCCACATTCTTTTCCCTCAAGAACTGCTAGATCATGAAGATAGGATGGTCTTCTTATCTACAAAGGTCTCAGCTGCAGAAGCCTAGTGCAGAGTGTCTGGCCCCTGTCTTGATTCCCAAGTACACTCAGGGAGTCCAATTTGGGAGCAAACATCAAATTATGCTGGGAGCAGGGGTAGGGGGGAAACTTTGTAGCTTTGTGTCTGGCACATTCAGGACCTCCTTCATGCTCTGAGTCCAGTGTTTCTGGAAAATATGGCCACTCCAAAAGACAAGTTCAAAGGACCCCTTACCAGTCCTTAACAATAGTGAGATGGGGATTAATATGTCTTGAATCAAATCAACTTACATTTGGTAGTGAAAGTGTTGTGAGAGACCATAGGAGAAAAACTGGCTGAAGGTGATAGGCCTGGTATAATAATAATGATTGGTTCTGGTTCTCTTTTTGCTAAGTGGTCACTGTGTTATAGTGAGAGTGTCATCAAATCCCAGGATCTAAGAAGTCAAAGGAACCTCAGAGGCCATGTAGTCCTACTTATTCCTGACCAAGAGTCTCCACAGCAACTACTTGACAAGTAATCACTGGACTTAGCTTAACCTAAACCTTTACATTATGCTTCTAGCACTACTGTTATTCCTCTCATCTCCCCTCCCTTCAAGCCTATCTCAATACTTGGACCGTGTGTCTGGTATGCTGGGTTCTGGTAGGTAAGCTTTCACTTTTTGTTGCTAAGAACCAGGCCAACTCCATACTAGACTATACTGCCAACACTACTTCCATCATTCTCTTCCTCCTTTCACCAGAACTAAACCATAATAAGGATCCCTATGGGCAGCAAATTGACATAGAAAACCATATATTAAAATTATCTATGTTCTGTTGCATTTTATTTTGTTCTACTGTTTCTATTTTGTTAAATTTACATTTAATTATACTTTAATCCAGTTGGCCCATACCAAGGATTGTTGTAGGTAAAGGTCTGGAGTTTGACATCTTTGCTCCAGGGGACCAATGATAGAACATGCTGACAGAGAAGGTAATGGTCTCAAGGTATAGAATGAGATAGCTATTTTTGGATATAGCCAATGGGTAAAACACATACTACACAATTGTTACAAACATTTTTTTCTTTTCACCCAATTTAGGGAGTTTCCAGGAAGAAGGCAAGCTAAAAACAGTAATGTCAAAAGAATTAGAAAAAATAGACAAGACAGGCATTGAAGTATTTTTTTTAAGTACAGAATCAAACAGAAGGAAGTACAAAAGAAAACAGATAAGCAAGACAGCTTTGAAATTAATATATTATGTACTTAAAAAGAAAAGCAAATTACATAATAGCCACAGTTTCATACGTAATCTTCAAATCTATTCTACCTGATATATGGAAATTTTCATTTATTTGTTGTTTATAAGGTAGAGAATTTTTTTAGAATATAAGGAATATAATATAATAATGTTATTATATTATATTACATATTTTATAATATATAATAAAAAAGCAGGGCGGCTAGGTGGCGCAGTGAATAGAGTGCCGGCCCTGGAGTCAGAAGGACCTGAGTTTGGAACTGGCCTCAGACACTTAATCTACACAAACAAAAACCTAGCCGTGTAACCTTGGGCAAGTTACTTAACCCCAATTGCCCTATAGGGGCGGCTAGGTGGTGCAGTGAGTAAGAGTGCCGGCCTCGGAGTTGGGATGACCCGAGATCAAATCCGGCCTCAGAAAATGAGCACCCACACATAAATAATGACTAGCCGTGTGACCTTGAGCAAGTTACTTAACCCCAATTGCTTTAAAAAAAAAAAAAGTAGTTAAATTAATTCCTATGGTATCTTTCAAACCTAATATTCTGTGATTTCCAATGAACCAGCTGCTGTAAGCATCTTCAGGACAATGACAGAACATAAATCAAAACTCAAATTTTGATCCATTAAAATTCAAGTCAATCTACGTGTTAAGTTAATTTATACCCTGAACTTTGTATTACCAGTATGAGCTTGCTACAGGTATTTGTTTGTTCTGAGACCATAAACAGATTGGTATTTTCAGTATGGACCAGAAGTACCAATAATTCTGGGGGACCAGACATATCCTAACATTTATGACCCAGTAATCTTAACATTAACCAAGTAGTCTATATTCAGTATTGATATATGCTAAGTTAACACAGAGCTCCCAGCTTCCTTCCACTTGTGCAGACAAAACACAGGGAAGCCACTGCACATACACAGTGATTTCCCTTAAGCTTTACTTTGCAGGGTCAGACAAGCAGGCACCATAGCAGGTTTGTGGTCCGACCTGCACATGCCTCTAGGGTAGGATGAATAGCAACTACCCTTTTCTCACAAAGCACAAAGGACTGCAGAGCTTTTGTGTTCTAAACTAGCTGATATAATACACCTTGGAGCAGATTTAGTTAGCTAACAGGTAGGTCATCTGATTTTTCGAAATGATAATGCTCTTCAAATACACCATTCAGAGACAGGAACTTTGTGTTGGTAAAAGACATGAATTAAAGCAAACAAAACAATGATTTTAAAATGTCACCTTCATCAATTAACATTAAATCCAAAGAAATCTGTTTGCAAAAAATATTTAAACTTAATTAAAAACAAAGGCCAGAAATAAAGTGTCTATTTGAAGTAATTTTGGGAACCATTATTAAAAAGTTCTACTCATTACTGAAATAAATTATGGAGCCTATTTCTGTGTATATCTACATGAAGACCTAAAGTCGATTTTGATCTATGGAAACCACTGCCAAAGTGAATTTACTCCAGTCAAATTCATTGTTAGTTAGAAAACAAGCTAAGACACCTTCCTCCCAGAGTAGAAATGACCTGCTTTGGGAACTCAAAGTTTTGAGTTAAAAAAAAAAAAATCTCCTTGTATTGCCAACAATTTGTTTGAAGTTAAATGAAAAAAGATATCAAGATAAAGTGCTACAATGCAAAAATGGTATTTTCAATAGAATGTCTTTGCTGCTTCAAATTTCACTTAAGAAAATACCTGCAAATTAAAGTTTTCCTCAGCTAAACAATGAGCTACCCCCCCCCCCCACTCCCGTCAAAGCAGTATGGATATGGAATTCTACGATCCGATACAAAAAAATTTGTAATAATGGAGCCCTAAGAATAATTACAGGTCCCACCAATGTCACTAGATGCCTGAGATGTCAGTGAATCTCCAGCTAGCAAGGGAAGTGGAGTAGAAAGACTGCTAGATTTGCAATCAGAAAAACCTATGTTCAAATCTCACCTCTAATACAAACTATGTGATCATGGGCAAGTTAGTTGACCCCTCTGAGCCTGTTTCTCATCTGTAAAATTAAAGAGTTAGTAGATGTATTCTTAGGTCTTTCCAGCTCTCATTAGATGATCCTCATCTGTAGTACATTTTTCAGCTTTATAATGAAAATCAAATGAAATAACGTGCATGGCGTGATGGAAAGACTGAATTTGGATAGACAATCTGAGTTCAAATTCCAGTTCTGTCACTAGTTATAGGACCTTGGGTAAATCATCCTCTCTGGCCCACAGTTTACTTATATATCAAATAAAGAGATATGAATAGGTAAAAGCCTCCTTCCTATGATCCTATGTATGCAAAGCACTTGCTAACCATTAAAGAGCTTTATAAATACCAGCGATTATAATCTGAATAACTGAGTACTTCTTGAATGTTTGTGGTGGAAGAGGATGGTTATGACAATACTGTCCAGTACCAAAATACTTTCTATGGCATAGTACCATGTAACTTGAACTCCAAACCTCTCTTTAAAAGGAAAGCTAAACTCAAGCATTTCATTTCTCACCTGGATGCACTACTCTGGGACTTCTCTGACTTACTTCTCCATCATTATCTTTTTACCACGGCACATACCTTCCCTCTCCTCTTTTCAGGTTTAAGCTCCTCGTGGGAAGAAGCATAGTGCCTGACATATAGTAGGCACTTAATAAATGTTTATTATTATTATTTGTTGAGATATACCCAGAGCAATTAACTTAAAATATAACATCTGACACTTATGCTACATAAATTGAAACCTTATTGCCTACAAAGTCCTCTACTTACATTTCCTTTTCATAGCAATCCCTAAAATGAAGGCAGCATAAAAATCCTCAATTTACAAACGAGAAAATCGTAACTATGAGAAATTAAATGACTTACCCAAAGTCACACAGATAGCTGAACTAAATAACTAGATCAAATTCCAAACCTTTCACAATCAAATTCCTAGAAAAAGCTGTCTACTTTCATTGCCTCTATGTTCTCTCCTCTAACAACTCCATTGCTTACAATCTGACTTCCAAACCCAAAACTCAACTAAAACCACTGTCTCCAAAGTCATTATCAATCTCTTCATTGCCAGACTCAACAGTCTTTTCTTAGTTCTTATCCTTTGTGTCTGTCTCTGCAGCACAACTAATCTTTCCCTCTCGGATACTCTCCTCCTGAATTTCATGTCACGGATCTATTTTGATTCTCTTTTACCAGTCTATTTGTCCTCAGACACTTTGCTGGGTGTTCCATAAAGTTCTCAAATCAAGCATAACCAACACAGAACTAATTATCTCTTTTCAGAACTTCTCCATCACTGCAAGAGTACCACCACTCTTCCAGTCATATGCACTCACAATCTTAACTTCTCAATCTCATTTACCCCACACAGTCTATCAGCTGACAAATCTTTTAATTTCTTTCTCCATATCTCTCTTTTTTTTCTTTTTTATTTTTTTTATCTTTTATTTATTTTTTTTTAATTTTTATTTTTTATTTTTGTTTTTTTGCATTTTTTTAAATTAAACAAATGCTTTATTAACATCTGGTTTACATCATTCATTTCCACCAGATTATGAGTTACATTTTCCCCCCATTTTTTCCCTACCCACCACCCCAGAATAGCAGTCCCACTAGATATCCCCTCATCCAATCTGCTCTCTCCCATATCTTCTCCCATACCCGCTTCGACTTTGCCATTAGGGCAAGGTGGATCTCTGAGCCCCACTGCCTGGACATCTTATGAAACATTTAATTTTAAAACTTCGATTATCAGATCCATTCCCCTTCTCCCTTGTCACCCACTCCCTCTGAGAAGATAAGCAATTCAGTATGTATTGTACATGTATATCTATGCAAAACATTACCATAGTAGATATATTGTAAAAGACTGCTTATATTTCCCTCCCACCTGTCTCACCTCCCACCTGGTCCATTCCCTACTTTGATCCTGTCCCTCTTTGATAGTGGGTACTTCTAACCTCCCCTCTCCCCAGAATGCCCTCCCCTCCATCATCCCCTCTCTCATCCCCCTTTCCCCTACTCAGGAGAGTGAGTGAGGGTAAGATATTCCATTTAGTATGTATGTGATTCTCTCCTTGAGCCAACTTCAATGAGAATATGCTTTTGCCTTTTTGCCTTCCTGTTCTTCCCTCCCCTGCAACTACTTCCACTTGCCTCTTCTACATGAGATAGTTTACCCTACCCTGTCTCTCTCCATCTCCTCTTGCCACTTTCCTCTCTCACCTCTTGACTTCACCCCTTAAGAATCATCCCTTCCTTGGGGCGGCTAGGTGGCGCAGCGAGCAGAGAGCCAGCCCCGGAGCCAGAAGGAACTGAGCTCAGATCCGGCCCCAGACACCCAACACACAAACAAAAACCCAGCCACGTGAACCTGGGCAAGTCACCCAACCCCAACTGCCCTCCAAAAAAAAAAAATAATAATCATCCCTTCCCATCAAATTCAACCTGTGCCCTCTATCCATGTATACCTGTGAACATATGCCATGTACCCTTCTTCAATTATTTTCATAATGAGAAAGGTTTCATCAAACACAGTTATTGTTTTTCCATGTAGGACTGTAAATAGTCCAACTTTGATAAATTCCTTTTGATTTCTTTTCCTTGATTGCCTTCTCAAGCATCTCTTGCTTCTTGTGTCTGAATGTCAAATTTTCTATTCAACTCTGGTTTTTCCCTCAAGAATGCTTGAAAGTCCTCTATTCCACTGAATGACCATATTTTCCCCTGAAAGAAGATACTCAGTTTTGCTGGGTAGGTGACCCTTGGGTTCATTCCCAAGTCTTTTGCCCTCTGGAATATCATATTCCATGCCCTTCTATCCCTCAATGTAGAAGCTGCCAGGTCCTGGGCTATTCTGATTGTGTTTCCACAATATTGAAATTGTTTCTTCCTGGCTGCTTGGAGTATTTTCTCCTTGATCTGAGGATTCTGGAACCTGGCTATAATATTCCTGGGAGTTTTCTTTTTGGGATCTTTTTCAGGAGGTGATCAGTGTATTCTTTCAACCTCTATTTTGCCCTCTGGATCTAAAACATCAGGGCAATTTTCCTTGAGAATTTCTTGAAGGGTGATTTCTAGGTTCTTTCTTTGATCATGGCTTTCAGGTAGTCCAATAATTTTTAAATTAACTCTCCTGGATCTATTTTCCAGGTCAGTGGTTTTTCCCACGAGATATTTCACATTGCCTTCTATTCTTTCATTTGTTTGAATCTGTTTAACAGCATCTTGATTTCTCATAAAGTCACTAGCTTCCATTTGCTCCAGTCTAACTCTGAAGGAATGAATGTCCTCAGTGAGCTTTTGAGATTCTTTTTCCATCTGGCAAATTCGACTTTTTAAGGCATTCTTCTCCTCATTGCCTTTCTGAGCCTCTTTTGCCATTTGAGTTAGTCTATTTCTTAAGGTGTTATTTTCCTCAGTCAGGTTGTTGACTATCATTTCATACTTTTCTTGCATCTTTTTCATTTCTCTTCCCAAATGTCCCCCCACTTCTCTTATCTGCTTCTTAAGGTCCTCTATGGCCTGTAGCCAGCTTGTATTTTCATTTGGGGCTTTTGGTGCAGGAGTTCTGACCTCACAGTCCTCCTCCATGCTTTGAGCTTCTTTGCCCCTAAAATAGGAGTCCAATGTTGAACTTTTCTGTTTGTTTCATTTGCCTAGGCATATTGCCACTTAATTACTTGATTTTTGGGCTTGTTGCCACAGTAGGACTCTGCCACCACAGGGGAGCTTCCGCCCAAACGTGGGGTCTTCACAACTTCTGTCAGTTGGGTGGCCTCTGTAAAGCTTCCACCCACTCTGGCAAGTTGGATACTCACCCCAAACTTCCCCCCCAGACCACAATCCAGATCCAGGCAGTTTAAAGCAAAAGCGATTAACCCCCAGACTGATTGCTGGATCTTCCTACAGTTCGCAGACCAGGAGCTAGAGCCACTGCTGACGCTGCAAAATGGTTTCTGTGCAGCTGTTTCTTCAGCAGCTTTTTGCCCCCGGGGGAGGAAGCCATGTGTTCCCCAAATCCTAGTCCCAAAGTCCATAGGGCACTAACCTCTCACTTTGTCCTAGGCATATCTGTGCTGATAATTCTGGAATCGCCACAATTGCTGGTGTTCTGTGGTTCCACCAGCCGGCTGAAGGCCCAGCCACCCTGGGGCTAAAACCGAGGACCTGGGCTCGGCTCTGCGCACTGTGCTGCCTGCTCTCAGAGCGCTGTGCTGGCCGCTCCCTGCGGGGCTGCTGGGCTGTCCTCAGCAGGAGGTTAGCTTCTCTGTGCCGTTCTGTGGGTGCTGTGGCTCCAGAAGTTGTTTGGAGCTCCCTTTCACATTGTTTGAAACTTGTGTGGGGCAGAGCACATTGGAAATGCTGTTTCTACTCCGCCATCTTGGCTCCGCCCCGCCCCCCCCCATATCTCTCAAGTATTACATCCTCTACACTCACAAAACTAGTACTCTAGTTTAGGTCCTCATCACTTCTTGCCTTGGACTATTCCAACAGCTTCATACTTGATCTCCCCATATCAGTTATCTCCCCACTTCAATCCATACCCCACATAGACTTACCTATATTCCAGTGGTTTTTTATTATGTCAAGGATCAAATATGAACTCCTAGGTCTAGAGTGTAATTTTACAACATGGCTCCTTCCTATCTTTAAGTTTTCTTAAAACATTATTGCCCTTCATATATACTCTACCATCCACTCATACTAGTGTGCTTGTTGTTCCTCATGCAGGAGATTTCACCTCCATTTTCCATGCATTTGCACTAATTGTCCCTCCCCCATGCTTGGAATGCTCTCTCTTCCTGTTTCTATGAGTCCTTGGCTTCCTTCAAGGATTAGTTTACACCAACTTTTATAGTAGGCCTTTTTTTGGGCTCTACCAGCTGTTAGCGATTTCCCCTCTAAAGTTACTTTCCATCTACTCTATATGTATTTTGAATGTCTCTATTTGAGAACTTGTTGTCTCTCCCATTATATTGTAAGTTTTGTGAAGGCAGGGACTGTTTTTGATTTGTTTTATATAGTAATGCTTGGCACAGTACCTGATACTTAATAAGTATTTAAATAAAGCTTATTGATTGATCAGCATCCATTACGTAACCTCTTAACTATGGATATTCTCCAAGATTCTGTCCTGGGTCCTGTCCTCTTATCTTTCTACTCTCTCTTCCATGCTTCAATTATCTCAAAATAAATGACTTCCAGATCTAACATGAGCCTAGTCTCTTTCCTGAGCTCTAGTCTCAGAAGACCAACTATATATTGGACATTTCCAACTAAATATCCCACAGGTATCTCAACTCACTATGATCAAAAAGAACTAATTATCTTTCCCCCAAAATACACCTCTCTTCAAAACTTCGTTATTTTTGTCAAGAGTACTACCCTCCTTCTAGTCATACAGATTCATAATTTCAGAGGCAATCTCAACCCCTTATTCTTCCTCACCACACATATCTAATCTTTTCACATGTCCTGTTAATATTTACTCTAATGCTCCTTTTTTTCCACTCATAGTATCCCCAAGGTTCAGGGCCTCATTCTCACCTAGACAACTGCAATAACTTCCTCATTGTCTTCACTACACCCAGCCCCTTCCTTCTCTAATCTATCTTCCAGGCAGATTCCAAAATGATATGATATAACTTAAAGTACAGGTCTGACTATGTTATTCTCTTGCTCAATAAAATATGATGGCTCCCTAATGACCTTAGAATCATAGATGAACTCCTCTCATTAGCATTTAAATCCCTTCATAGCATGGATCCAATCTACTTTTCATAAATTATTCCCATTCCCATGCTCCATAGTCCAGTCAAATGGACTTTTTAGCTATTCTCAAACAGTATAGTCTATCACTCGTGTCTACACTGTTGTATCAAATAAATTTGTTTAGCTGATTCTTTGGAGTTTACTAGTTTGACCACCATAACACCTGCAAAAAAATAGGTTCCTATTTATCTATACTTATTTCCTTGATATCTTCTCCTTTTCATATTGCTACAGTTAGCAATCCTAGCACCATGTTAAAAAAAAAGAAGTGATTTACCCTTTGATTTATCCCTAATGTTTTGAAAAGGCCTCTAATTTCTTCTGGATTATAAAGAATGTTAAATCTTAGTTTTAGATATAACTCACAATATTAAGAAAAACCTATTTGTTCTTGTGCTTTGTAGTTTTTAAAAAATATATTAGATTTTGTCAAATGCTTTTTTAGCATCTCTTGATATGATCATTGTTTTTATTCTTTAAAATAAATTAATATGGTTTATTACATTTATAGTTTTCCTTATACTGAATCAACCTTATATTTGTGGTGTAAATACAACCTGGTCGTAATAAATAATCAGTTTTAAAATATGTTACTGCAGCATCTTTGTTAATATTTCAGTTAATGATTTTTACATAAACATTCGTTAGAAATATTGGTTAATGTTAACCTTTCTCTGCTTCATCCCTCTTTAATAATTTAGGAATGAAATCATATTCATATAATTTCCTATTTCTTTTTTCAACAAGTTATGTAAATCTATTATTATTCTTTGAATGTCTGATGGAATTCACTCATAAAATTATCTGGTCTTGAGCTGATATTTTTCCCCCTTTGAGAGATTTAAGACTTAGTCAATTTCTTTGTCTGACATTGGGTTAAAGAAACAATTTCTTGATAATCTATCTAATTTATTTTGTTTGCAAATATTCATCTATTTAATCTGGACCTTTATAACAGCTTCCTTGTATTTCACCTTCAAACTTCTGGTTTTCTTTTCCTTTTAAAAATTAGACATCAGGGTGGCTAGGTGGCACAGTGAATAGAGCACCAGCCCTGGAGTCAGGAGGACCCAAGTTCAAATCCAGTCTTAGACACTTAACACAAAATTAGCCATGTGACCTTGGGCAAGTCACAATCCCAATTGCCCTATCTTCCCCCTTCCAAAAAAGCAAAAAGAAAAATCTTTAAAAAAAAAAAAATTAGACTACCTTATTAACAGTCTTATGAGGTTAAAAAAACCAGCTCCTATTCCTATTTATCAATTCACTTTTTTTTCAATTTTATCTTCTCTTTGACTTTTAGAGTTCTCATTTTGGTATTTAGTTAGGGTCTTTTCATTTTTGCTTTTGTAGTTAAATGGAATGTCCATTTTACTGATCTGTTCTTTTTTTTTTTTTTTGCTAATACAAATATTTAAAGATATAAATTTTCCCCTTAGAACTGCTTTGACAGTATCCCATAATCTTTAGTAAGCTGTCTCATTATTTTCTTTGATGAAACTGCCTATAATTTGGTTTTTAGTTCTATAAAGTATATTGATTTAGTTTCCCAATTAATTTTTAATCCTTTATTCAATTTTATTGAATATAATTTTATTGCATTTGTTAAGTAAAGGATGTGTCTAATATTTCTGCTTACATTTGTGAGGTTTTTATACCCAAATACACGGTCATGGTAAAGATGCCATGCACAACTAAAAATATGTAGACTCCTTTCTGTTCCCATTCAGTAGCTGTCAGAGAGCGATCATTGCTAATTTATACTATTTTTTATGACCCTTTAAGGATTGTACCATCATTCTACTCTTGAAAGGTTTAAGGGTATTGATCACAATAACTCTAGAAGAATGATTGTGGGGAATAATAATGATGAAGAACTGAAGAGTTTTAGGAAATAAGGTAACTATTATTCCATTAAGGCAGAACGTTAACCAAAAACTGTATTTTATCATAACTGTGACCTTTTCCCTGTTCAAGATCCCTATTAACATTACTTTAAATTGCCTTGTGTTAGATGTTTGGGCATGTCTCTAAGCTAGAAATGCTAGATTTAGAATGCTAAATTGGTAGGAAAAAAAAAGGTTTCTGGCTTACTTGGGTCTACAATGCAGAGTACAGAGTTGATATATTTTCTTTAATTTTATAATGTTGTTACTCTGCTTATCTCCTTTTACTGTTTTCTTGTCTGAAATTAGGATTCCTCCCTGTGCTTTTTAAAATTCACCTGAAGCATACTGAATTCTGTTCCAGTTTCTCCAGAGTGAAATTTCTATCTCAAATGTGTTTCTTGTAAACATACTGTTGGATTCAGTGTTCTATTCTGCTACCCTCTTCCATGGATGAGTTTATAACATTCACAACTATGATTGTTAATTCTGTCATTTCTTTCCATCCTGCCCCTTCCACACTTTTTCTTCTCTTTGCCCTGTCCCCCATTTTTATAAAGAAGGTGGCAAAAGAGGAATCTATTTAATACTAATGATCACTGAAGCAATCTGTTTCTACTCTGTTGCTCCTCTT
This sequence comes from Gymnobelideus leadbeateri, assembly GCA_011680675.1. NCBI lineage: Eukaryota > Metazoa > Chordata > Mammalia > Diprotodontia > Petauridae > Gymnobelideus > Gymnobelideus leadbeateri. Next base: position 57,331 of record WOXC01000059.1, read on the forward strand.
CTATTCTCCTTCCCTCAAACCTAATCATACTTCTCCAGACTCTTCCTTTTAACTCACTTTTTACAATGTAACTTCCAATATTTTTGGAGTTTGTTTTGCTTATGACTATTCCCTTAACCTACCCCTCCTACTAAAAATTCCATTCTCCTCTATCCTTGCCTATTTTGCTGTTCAATTCAATGTCTATACACTTTTGATCTTTGTGTATTCAACCTTCCTTGTTCAGATTAAAGGTTGATGGGATGTGCATGCTTCCCTCACCTTCTTTCTTTCCTCTCCAGTAAAATCCCTTTTTCCTTTCACTTCTTTCTCATAGGGCTATCAAAACAGATCAGGATCATACCCCAAGCTCTCTGAATGTATTATTTAACTTTCTCTATGATCCTTGAAGACATGAAGGTTCTAAGATGATAATTGTGTCTTCTCCCTTATTAAAATGGAAACCATTTGTTGTCATGTAGTTCTTTCCAACAGATCAAACCTTTATTTCTCTTGAGTTCTACATTTGTATTTCAAAATTTCTACTCAATTCTGACCTTTTCACATAAATGCTTGGAAGTCCTTTATTTCGTTCATTAAAGGTTCAATGTTTTTCCCCTTGTAGTATCATATCCAGTTTTGCAAAATAGGTTATTTTTAGTTGCAAGTCTTTATCTTTAGCCTTTTAGGATGTCATATTCTAAGTTTCTCTCTTCTTTATTGTGCCAGATGCAAACATGCATTATCCTGACTACGGCTTCTGAGTATTTAAACTCTTTCTTTTTGGCTACTTGCAGTAATTTTTCTTTGTTTTAAATGCTCTAGAGCTTGGCATGATGTTCCTGGGATTTTTTATTTTGGCGTTTCTTTCATGGAGCGACTAACAGATTCTATTTTCATTTTGCCTTACAGAGTTCTAATAGATTGAGTCAGTTTTCACTTACGATTTCTTGAAATATAGTATAATTTAGGGGAGGTGTCATAATTTTTCAGCAATCCACTGCTTCTGAGATTCTCTCTCCTTGCTTTCCAAGTTAGTTGTTTTTGAGACAGCTAGGTGGCACAGTGGACAGAGAATGTGAGCTATACAATCAGGAAAACCTGAATTAAAATACTATCTCAGTCATTTATTAGCTATGCAATCCTGCACAAGTCATTTAACCTCTGTCAAACCTATTTCTCCTCACTTAAATAACAGCATCAGCTTCAGTGTTATTGTGAACATCATATAAAATAACAGTGTTTTGAGAACCTCAAAACACTTCATAAATGCTAACTATTTAAGACAACTAGGCAGTGTACTGGATAGATCCAAATTTAAATTCTGCTTCTGACATTAAATAGCAGTGTGATACTTTCAGCTTTGATATATTCTCACCTACTGGGCAGCTAGGTGGCACAGTGGATAAAAGTACTGGGCTTGGAAGACTCAACTTCCTGAGTTCAAATCTGGCTCCAGACACTTACTAGCTTTATAACCCTGTTTGTTTCAGTTTCCTCATCTATAAAATGAGCTAGAGAAGGAAATGGCAAGCTACTCCAGTATCTTTGCCAAGAAAATTCCAAATGGGGTCACAAAGTGTCAGACACAATTGAAACAACTGAACGACAAAATTATCATCTATAAAATGAAGATAATAATGGCACCTTAGAGGGTTGTTGTAAAGTTCAAATGAGTTAATAAAGTTCTTTGAAAAACTTGAAGCATTTTATAGATGCTACTATTTGATAGTATGTACCTTATGTTTTCTTCCTTTTTTTTTCAATTTTTTGATTTAATTTTAATATTTCTCACTCATCTCAAAGTAATTGTTTTATGTTAGCCTGTTTTAATTTTCAGGAGTTCAATTCCAAAGTTAAATTCTAAATTATCAATTCTCTTGGCCATTCTTTCCTCCTTAATAGTAATTTCCTTAAAAATTAAATTTTGTATCTTATTTCACTTCTTCCAGGTATTACTGAAGTGCTTATGGCTTATTATTTTCTCTGAGGCCTTACTTGGACTTGTGGAGTTATTCTCTTCTGGGTTTACATCTTGAGCTTTTCTCAGGCCACAGAACTCCTTCATTATTTGATTTCCTTCTGTTTACCCATAATTCCAGACTCAGCTTTTAGATTGAAGTTTTTATACGTGAATCAGATTCAGTTCCCTCCCATTCTCTTGAACGGTACAGGCAAGTCTTGCTGCCAGCTCTGGATTTGGTGACTCAGGCTGGGCCCCACCTTTTTTTTTGCTTTTTTGGAGGGCAATTGGGGTTAAGTAACTTGCCCAAGGTCACACGGCTAGGTTTTTAATTGTGTGTGTTAAGTGTCTGAGGCCAGATCTCAACTCAGGTCCTTCTGACTCCAGGGCCGAAGCTCTACTCACTGTGCCACCTAGCTGCCCCAAGGCCCCACCTATTGAAGGAATTCCTGGGTTTTGTTTCTGGCTGATTTTGGCTTTGTTTCCTTCTGTCTCCTCCTTCTTGCATGGTTCCAAACCTGGACCTGTATCTGTCCCTTGTTGTGGACCTGACAAGCTCCCACCTGATGTTGTGGATTACTGATAGTAGGCCCCCTGAAAGACCATAGGTAGTTTGCTTCCCATTACCCCTCCTAGTTCTTTCTTTTGCTGAGGCTTCAGTGTGGGCTCCCTATACACTTCAATGCCTGAATACTAGTCTAGCCCCATTTCCTGAGCTGGATGCTAACTGGGCCCCTGCTCTTGGTCTATGTTGCTTAATTAATGTTTCTGCCTACCCTGGTTTATCTCTGCTCAGAAACTCTGGCAGTCTTTTTGTGAAGTCCTGAAATGGATGGAAGTACTTATCTTGTTTTTTTATTTTCTTTATCATTGTTCCTTATGGTTCTCTAAATCTATTAAAACCATTTTCCCCTAGAATTTATTTATTTTTAGTTTTCAACATTTATTTCCACAAGATTTTGAGTTGCAAATTTTCTTCCCAAGTCTCCCCAACCTTCCACCCCAAGATGGCAAGCATACGGATTTATGCCTTCCCCCAGTCTTCTTTCCCTTCTTTCCCCCTTTCTCCCCCCCTTATCCCTTCCCCCCTTACTTTCTTGTAGTGCAAGATGGATTTCTATACCCCACTGCCTGTATATCTTATTTCCCAGTTGCATGTAAAAACTTTTTAATATTTGTTTTTAAAACTCTGAGTTCCAGATTCTCTCCATTCTTCCCTCCTCACCCACCCACACTGAGAAGACAAGCAATTCAATACAGGTCATAGATGTGTAGTTATGCAAAACATTTCCAGAGTAGTCATGCTGTGAAAGACTAACTATATTTCCCTCCATCCTATCCCACACCCCATTTATTTTATTATCTCCTTTGACCCCATCCCTTTTCAAAAGTGTTTGTTTCTGACTACTCCCTCACCCAATCTGTCCTCCCTTCTATCATTCCCTCTTATCCCCTTCCCTCCTATTTTCCTGTAGGATAAGATACCCAATTGAGTGTGTATGTTATTCCCTCCTTAAGCCAAATCCAATGAGAGTAAGATCAACTCATTCCCTTTCGCCCCCCTGCTCTTCCCCTCCATTTTAACAGCTTTCTCTTGCCTCTTTTAGGTGAGATAATTTACCCTATTATATCTCTCCCTTCCTTCTTCTCCCAATATATTCCTCTCTCACGTCTTAATTTTCTTTTTTAGATATTGTACCTTCATATTCAACTTACCCTATGCCCTCTATGTACACACACACACACACACACACACACACACACACACACACTCCCTTAAACTATCCTAATACTGAGGAAAATTTCATGAGTTACAAATATCATCTTTCCAGGTAAGAATGTAAACAGTTCAACTTTAATAAGTTCCTTATGATTTCTCTTTCCTGTTTACCTTTTAATATTTCTCATGATTCTTGTATTTGAAAGTCAAATTTTCTGTTCAACTCTGGTCTTTTCATCAAAAATGTTTGAAAGTCTTCTATTTCATTGAATATCCATAATTTTCCCTGGAGTATTATACTCAGTTTTGCTGGGCAGGTGATTCTTGGTTTTAATCCTACCTCCTTTAACCTCCAGAATCATATTCCAAGCCCTTTGATCCCTTAATGTAGAAGCTGCTAGATCCTGTGTTATCCTTATTGTGTTTCCACAATACTCAAATTGTTTCTTCCTGATTGCTTGTAATATATTCTCCTTGACCTGGAAACTCTGAAATTTGGCTATAATATTCCTAGGAGTTTTCTTCTGGGGATCTTTTTTCAAGAGGTGATCAGTGAATTCTTTCAATTTCTATTTTGGTTCTAGAATATCAGGGCAATTTTCCTTGAGAATTTCTTTTCTTTCTTTCTTTTTTTGCTTTTTGGAGGGCAATTGGGGTTAAGTAACTTGCCCAAGGTCACACGGCTAGGTTTTTGTTTGTGTGTGCATTAAGTGTCTGAGGCCGGATCCAAACTCAGGTACTTCTGACTCCAGGGCGGAAGCTCTACTCACTGCGCCACCTAGCTGCCCCTTGAGAATTTCTTGAAGGATGATTTCTAGGTTCTTTTTTTTATCATGGCTTTCAGGTAGTCCAATAATTTTTAAATTATCTCTCCTGAATCTATTTTCCAGGTCAGTAGTTTTTCCAATGAGGTATTTTACATCACCTTCTACTTTTTCATTCTTTTGGATCTGTTTTACAATATCTTGATTTCTCATAAAGTCATTAGCTTCCATTTGCTCCATTCTAATTTTGAAGGAATTATTTTCTTCAGTGAGCTTTTGAACTTCCTTTTCCATCTGGCCAATTTGGCTTTTTAAGGCATTCTTCTGCTCATTGGCTTTTTGGACCTCTTTTGCCATTTAAGTTAGTCTATTTTTTAAGGTGTTATTTTCTTCGCTATTTTTTGGGTCTCCTTTAGCAAGCTGTTCACTCATTTTTCATTATTTTCTTGCATCACTCTCATTTCTCTTCCCAATTTTTCCTCTACTTCTCTTACTTGATTTTCAAAATCCTTTTTGAGCTCTTCCATGGCCTGCAAACAGTTCATGTTTTTATTGGAAGCTTTTGATTCAGGAGTTTTGACTTTGTTGCCTTCTTCTGCTTCTGTTTTGATCTTCTTTGTCACCAAAGAAGGATTCTATAGTCTGATTCCTTTTCCTCTGTTTGCTCATTTTCCCAACCAATTACTTGACTTTTGAGCTCTTTGCCATGGTAGAACTCTGCTTCCAGAGTGGAGAGTGCTGTGTCCCAAATTTCTGGAATTTTGTGCAAATGTTATCAGAGCTACCTCTAGGCACCTGCCCCAGAACTGTGAGGAAGACTTCCTCTCCATAGTTGCCACAAGCTCTGCCTTGCCAGCGCCTTTCCTTACCCCAGGACCACCACCCAAGACTATGACCTAGATGAAAATCATTTTTTAAAAAGCCTAGCATATTTAGCTTTTGTTAAGTGTACTACTATAGGGAATTGCTGTATATCTTAGTGTCCTCTCCTTCCTTCACCCCCACCAGCCCCCCCAAAAAATCACAAACAAGAACCATAAGGAATTCTAAATGAAATTATTTCTTTTACCTGGAATGAGCAAGACCACTACAAAAAACTTCCTTCACCATTTGTATTCTTTGATTTTTTATACCTAAATCTAGGTTTTTACTTTATCTCTATCTCCAAATTATTTTCTTTATAAATGGAAAATAAAACATTGTGTCTTGATAATTATTTTTTTAATAATTTAAGTTGGTACATCACTTAAAGCGTGTTATAAAATTAAATCTTAGGTCTAACAATCATGATTTGTTCATTGATATTCTGATAAAAGAAAAGTTTGGATGCTTTACATTTTAGTTGTACTTATACTTTGTTTTTTGTCCTGGACTTCCATATAAGGAACTGTTCTTGTGGAAGTTCTTTGGCATCCCCTTCTCTGATTCACAATAGCAGTTCATCTGTAACTTACTAAGTGAGTTCACTGTGATTCACAGAGGTTAAATGCCTTTACCAGGATGAAACATGGGTCACAAGTCTTCATACATATGGATATAAACCTATAGCTTATAGTAATCACTAGCCACACAGACTATAGAGCGAAGGATTGAAAATAAAAGGAGTAGGGGAGGCTAGGTGGTACAGTGAATAGAGCACCAGCCCTGGAGTCAGGAGGACCTGAGTTCAAATCCGGCCTCTGACAACACAAAAAACTAGCCGTGTGACCTTGGGCAAGTCATTTAACCCCAACTGCCCTACTTTCCCCTCTCCAAAAAGGAATAAAAAACAAGAAAAAGAAAATAAAAGGAGTGAATCTTATTATAAAGTAGAAAATCAAAATGTTGACTTACAACAAAATTCAAGCCCAAAGTCAAATTTCAACTAATTTCTCCCACAGGAACATTAGATAGAGGTCAGTCTCACTTAAAATTCTTTCCCCCAAATAAACCATCTTTTGATAAAGAATAAATCTGAGAAATAAAGGAATCTTCTCAGGATGAGATTTTATCTGAAAAGATGGCTAGGCTACTTTATCATAACACATCAAATAAAAGACACAGCCTCCTACTTAAAATTATCCAATCTGCTACTACAAGTTGAAACATGTTTTAGCATGTCACTGCTATGATAATAACTGCCTATTTTTATAAGCATGGAAGAAAATCAGTCATTATTTTAGTCACATTGTATGTTTTATGTTACTAATAAAGTCAAAGCTGAACAAGAAGAGTAGGTTTATCAGAGAACGGCTTTGCTATAACATTCTCTGGGGCAGTTTTTTGAATAGTGATGCAATACCAATCATTCTGAATGAAGCATGTACAGAATTTAAGTATTGTATGGTAGGAGTTAAGGAAGTAACACTGATTAAGGCAGGCAGATAGTCCTTAGTTATGGAAATATGTCTCAGCAGTTAGGCAATGCAAGATTTCTTTTACTGTTTTTCAAAAGTTTTTTTTAAACCAACAATAAAAATAATCACTCTCCTTCCAACTACCCCTGACCACCTAAACAAAAAAGTAAAAATAATCTTCCAGACAATTTTACTCTTTTTTTGAGTGGAAATTTGGAGGATTGCCTATATAAATGGTTAAATTTGAAAATCTTTGTTTTTGTATATTTTAAAAATTGGTGTCACAGTTTTATATCCATGTAAACTAAAACGTACACAATTATCATTAAGTCTACTACCCAAAAATATTAACAGTACCTAGAAGTTGTAAACGGTCCTTGGCCATGACCAAATTAGTCATCATTTTAGCTTGAAGGCGCCTAGCTCTGTCACACTGATCACCTAAGAGAAGAAAAAGAATCAAAGTTCATTAAATTATCTGTTCCTTTACAGAAATACAATCTAGAGTTTCATGTACAATATAAGTCCAATAAATTCTAGAAAGTTAGAATGCACTTTATGAAATAACTTTTTTAAAAAGATTTTTTAAATTAGTCAATATAAGAAAGTTCAGGTATAGTAAAATAATTTAGATTATTCCTTGCAGTTGGTTAATGGGACTTGGTCTGTTATGACATTATTCATATCTTTTGAAATAAATCTAAAGTCACTTTCTTCAAAAACCTTATTCTAAACCACTAGCACAAAATAAGTAATCTATAAAAGGGGATTTAAGTAGGTCCATTAAAAATTCACATTATCTAATTTTCATCCTTTTATTCTTCCCTGGCTTGATCCTCTTTTATAACCTTCTGAGTAGTTCTTTCAAACCATTTCTCCTCCAGCAGGGAGAAAAAGGAGTCTTCTGAACTTCAGCTTCTCACTACATCATCTCCTATTGCGTAATCCTTTACTCCTAGTTCTGACAAAGAAGTAGTTCTGCAATTTGTCAAAATTGACCATGTCCTTCAAACTATGCCTCCTATATACTTTGGGAATTTGTCAATTCTACCATTCCTCTTGCTCTGACTTTCATTCCCCTTATTTACCAGCTCTTCCTTCTAGCCTTTGAATCTACCAGTTCTCTTTATTCTTAAAAACAAACAAAAAACAAAAAAACAACCCTTCACTTGATCTTCATCCTATTATTTTCCTGTCTCTCTCTGTCTACTTGTCTCTTTTTCTCCTTTCAGGGGCCAAACTTCTAGAAAAAAAAAATGTGTCTAACCTCATTGCCTGCGCTTCTTTACTTCTTACTCACTTCTCAACTTTTTACAATCTGATTATCAACCTCACAACTCAATTTAAACTCCTTTTTCCAAGGTCACCAAACTGCTAAATCTCTTAGCTCTCAATCGTCCTGACCTCTCTGCAGCTTCTGACACTGTTGAACATCCCCTCTCTTTCATGGTTATACTTTCCTCATTCATTGTCACTTGGTCACAATACTGTGTATGAATAAAGGACATATTCAAATCCTAGAGTGTCTGAAATGTATTCCAAAGGCAGACAAGAATTACTCTAAGATTTTACATACCCTCTACTCCCTATTTTGTTACATATAATTAATTGTAGGGGAACATGTATTAAAGTTTTGGTTTCTAACTTTAACAAGCGAAAATGAATTGCACCATCAGGGAAAAACCTCGTAAATAAGCATAAAGTTAGAAAGATATGTACACCAAGCCAGAACAATACCTTACCTTGTCCTGAGACTACAACAGCTATTCCTTTCTCTAGCTCTTCAATTCCTTTCTTATACCATTCCACAGCTTGATCCTTTTGTCCTGCTTTAAAATGGAAATATTTAATATTTACTAAGCACCAATAGTATACTAAAGACAATCTAAGATCAGAGAAAGAAATTTAATGAGAATTGTAATTAAATAAAAAGATTAAAAAAATACATTACCTAAAAATACAAATCCGTTGCAAATAAACTGCAAACATATCTTCAAAAACAGTAAAGAAAGGCAAACTTTCTAACCCAATACAATTAATGGAGGTCTAACTTTCTAGCCTCAACTTTATTTTGTCAAAGATTATATCTTAAGAACTTCTATGAGAGAATTTAAGATGAAATACAATGTTTTTATTGAGATACCATACCGTAGAAAGAATACCGATCAAGTCAGAAGAGCTGAGTTTAAGTTTTGGCGTTATCACTTACTAACCATGGGGCTATGGGCAAGTCACGCCTTCTCTGAGCCCTTGTTTCCCCATCTATTGGCAGACAGTATTTCTTCCACTACTTTCCTGATAAGCACTATGAAAATATACTGTTACTACAATTTCTTCATTGTTATTATTATTATTATTTCTCAAATAATAGTATTTAAGAAACAGTAATAAACTCAACCTCCCTGACAGAGAAGTAGGCATAAAGAAATGTTTTGGGTAGAAAAGCAGTTATCAGAGAACAGTCTAGTGACAGGACTGCCATAGGAGTAGGGAAGATAGTGGCAAATTATAACAATAATACCAATAAAAACAAAGCTACACTAATCAACTATCAGTTCTGCACTGGGGATGGCCATTGCTACTGTCAAGTCATGCCTGGATTACTATGATAGTTTTAGGTACTCAAGCTCAGAAAATTTAGTACTGTACTAACCTGAAAAACAGACTCTGTCTATATTACAATGTAATAGCTTTTTATTTTCAAAAACCTAGATACTTTTATGTAATGAAACTACATCTCTAACATCTGCACCATTACACATCCAATTTCAGGCTTGTATACTTTTAGGAGTTATACAAAACCTGTTTAGACATGTTCTTGATTACCTAAAGAACTTTTATCACCTGTATTATAGTCAAATTTTTTTTCTACTTTTTATTCTCATTTATTCAATGAGTCTCATTACCAGAACTGCAGATACCATTCCACATGACAAAAGGAATATTCAAGATCTATGATATCAAATTATGAGATAGGTTACTTAAACTTTGTCTCTTATTCTGCTGGTAACTCCTTACACTTCAGTTTCTTTATATATAAAATGGCCTTCATAGTAATAAGCTATCATTTTTCCAGATTTGTTCAATGACTAAGTAAAATGCCGACAAAAAAGGTTTTAGGCTCCTTGAAATAAGGGAGACATATTACACACATGGTAATAACATATTTTTCCCTTGAGAGGAAGCTGGTACAACCAACAGAGGGACAGCAATAGAGTCTCAAAGTCCTGTTTGCCCAATGACAAAATTTGAGATGAGAATTTTGAGAAACAGAAGTCATTACTATATCACATTGTAAAATCACTGAACCACTTTTAAATGAAAATAATAAAATGAGCTAAATATAAAAGCTAAAAAATTTTCCCCAACAGTGATGATTTATATACCGAATCTATGTCAACTCTAAACTTACTCAGCAAGAGAATTCCAAAATTAAGGGCTGATATCCATTTCATTTTCAGAAATATCCAAAATGAAGAAAAAATGTGAATAAAACATGATTGATTAATTAATACCTTTCTATAGAGAAGTAGTACAAACACCACTGAAACCTCAAAAACACATTCGGTTTATTTTTAAAAACATTCTTTTTAATATAGCAGCACTGTGTATGTGTCAGTATTACTAGTTCTATAACTACTTCCTCATATAGGGCTTTTTCTTTAATTGTGAATCTTGGCCAACCAACTTCCTCAAGAGGTAAGCCTAGAGAATAGAAAAAAATATTTCCAAAAGACTTGGAAAAAACCTTCAGTAGATACCTAGTGACTATGGCACATAAGAAAAATTCAAGGCCCCAGGCTAATTTCACATTAATCCACTTCACATTCTTTCTGTACATCACAGAATGAAGTGGCCATTCTCCAATTTGTCCTTTCTTCAATACCCTCAAATGTGTTCTATACCATTCCCTGTACCCAGCAAGATCTCTCATATTTTTGATGGCTGAACACCATGAAGCCTTCCCTGACCTCCACTCTCCTGTCCACCTAGATATGAAGTCAGAGCACCTGCAAGTGAATGTTGGTGCTGCCACTCAATGGGTAACATCTCACCTCTCTGACACAGCTTCCTCATGTGTGATATTAGCTCAGACTAAATGGTATCTAGGAGCCTTTCATTCTCTAAATGACATAATTCATGATCTTTCCTTGCTCAAATCTCTAATGACAGTCTGGTGTTGCCTAAGCACTTAATCATAGTCTAACTTGCATTTCAGTTATATCATGAGGGCCCAGTGATTTATTTTGCCTGTAAAACCACAAAAGATCCAAAAGAAGAACAAAGATGTATGACATAGAACATTGAGGGAAGATTTATAAAAACATGAACAAGAATCTCATACAAGAAGTGGCCCATAACAGTTGTGAGCTGGACCAGTTGAAGGCACACAAATGACACTATGCATCCACTGAAAATTATAATTATGTATATGTCTCATCCCCTCACCTGCCCAACAGATTATAAACTCCTTCAAGGTCTATGCCATTTTTCATGTTTGTGGTCCTAGATAGCACTTAACACAGAATAAGATTATGGAGTTACAGGCCTGCTTGAGCTGCGATTTTAGCCCTAGGGCAGCTGGGCCAGCAGCTGGCTGGAGGAACCCCAGAACACCAGCAGCTGTGGTGATTCCAGAATTACCAGCACAGATATGCCTAGAACAAAGTGAGAGGTTAGTGCCCTATGGACTTTGGGACCAGTATTTGGAGAATGCGTCGCCTTCCTCCCCTGAGAGCGAAAAGCTGCTTAAGAAACAGCTGCACAGAAGCCATTTTGAAGCGTCAGTGGCAGCTCTAGCTTCTGGTCTGCAAACTGTAGAGAGATCCAGCAATCAATCTGGGGGTTAATCCCTCTTGCTTTAAACTGCCTGGATCTGGATTGCGGTCTGGGGGGGGAAGTTTGGGGTGGGTATCCAATCTGCCAGAGCGGGTAGAGGCTCTACAGAGGCCACCCAACTGGCAGAAGTTGTGAAGACCCCACATTTCAGACAGAAGTTCTCCTGTCTGGTGGCAGAGTCCTACTGTGGCAACAAGCCCAAAAATCAAGTAATTAAGTGGCAACATGCCTAGGCAAATGAAACAAAATAAACAGAAAAGTTCAACATTGAACTCCTATTTTAGGGGCAAAGAGGCTCAAAGCATGGAGGAGGACTGTGAGGTCAGAACTCCTGCACCAAAAGCCCCAAATGAAAATACAAGCTGGCTACAGGCAATAGAGGACCTTAAGAAGCAAATAAGAGAAGTGGGGGAAAATTTGGGAAGAGAAATGAAAAAGATGCAAGAAAAGTATGAAATGACAGTCAACAGCCTAACTGAGGAAAATAACACCTTAAAAAATAGATTAACTCAAATGGCAAAAGAGGCTCAGAAAGGCAATGAGGAGAAGAATGCCTTAAAAAGTCGAATTTGCCAGATGGAAAAAGAATCTCAAAAGCTCACTGAGGAGATTCATTCCCTCAGAGTTAGACTGGAGCAAATGGAAGCTAGGGACTTTATGAGAAATCAAGATGCTGTTAAACAGATCCAAACAAATTAAAGAGTAGAAGGCAATGTGAAATATCTCATGGGAAAAACCACTGACCTGGAAAATAGATCCAGGAGAGATAATTAAAAAATTATTGGACTACCTGAAAGCCATAATCAAAAAAAGAACCTAGAAATCACTCTTCAAGAAATTCTCAAGGAAAACTGCCCTGATGTTTTAGACCCAGAGGGCAAAATAGAGGTTGAAAGAATACACTGATCACCGCCTGAAAAGGATCCCAAAAAGAAAACTCCTAGGAATATTATAGCCAGGTTCCAGAACTCCCAGACCAAGGAGAAAATACTACAAGCAGCCAGGAAGAAACAATTTCAATATTGTGGAAACACAATCAGAATAGCACAGGACCTGGCAGCTTCTATACTAAGGGATCAAAGGGCATGGAATATGATATTCCAGAGGGCAAAAGACCTGGGATTGAAGCCAAGGGTCACCTACCCAGCAAAACTGAGTATCTTGTTTCAGGGGAAAATATGGTCATTCAGTGGAATAGAGGACTTTCAAGCATTCTTGAGGAAAAAACCAGAATTGAATAGAAAATTTGACATTCAGACACAAGAAGCAAGAGATGCTTGAGAAGGTAATCAAGGAAAAGAAATCAAAAGGAACCTATCAAAGTCAAACTATTTACATTCCTACATGGAAAAACAATAAGTGTGTCTGATGAAACTTTTCTCATTACGAAAATAATTGAAGAAGGGTATACGGGCATATGTTTACAGGTATACATGGATAGAGGGCACAGGTTGAATTTGATGGGAAGGGATGATTCTTAAGGGGTGAAGTTAAGAGGTGAGAGAGGAAAGTGGAAAGGAGATGGGGAGAGACAGGGTAGGGTAAACTATCTCATATAGAAGAGGCAAGGGGAAGTAGTTGCAGGGGAGGGGAAGAACAGGAAGGCAAAAAGGCAAAAGCATATTCTCATTGAAGTTGGCTCAAGGAGAGAATCACATACATACTAAATGGGATATCTCACCCTGCAGGAAAGTAGAGGAAAGGGGGATGAGAGGGGGGAGGATGGAGGGGAGGGCATTCTAGGGGGAGAGGAAGTTGGAAGTACCCACTATCAAAGAGGGACAGGATCAAAGTAGGGAATAGACCAGGTGGCAGGTGAGATGGGTGGAGGGAAATATAAGCAGTCTTTTACAATATATCTACTATGGTAATGTTTTGCATAGCTATACATGTACAACACTTACTGAATTGCTTATCTTCTCAGAGGGAGTGGGTGACAAGGGAGGAAGGGAATGGATCTGAAATTCGAAGTTTTAAAATTAAATGTTTCATAAGATGTCCAGGCATTGTGGCTCAGAGATTCACCTGGCCCTAATGGCAAAGTCGAAGGGGGTATGGGAGAAGATATGGAAGAGAACAGATTGGATGAGGGGATATCTAGTGGGACTGCTATTCTGGGGTGGTGGGCAGGGAAAAAAATGGGGGGAAAATTGTAACTCAAAATCTGGTGGAAATGAATGATGTAAACCAGAAGTTAATAAAGCATTTGTTTAACAAAAAAAAAAAAAAGATTATGGAGTTACAAAAAGGGCACTGAGTTCTAGTTCAGTTTTTAGGTATACAAATTGGCCAAATAATTTAAATTCTCTGGACATCATTTCCTTTATCTATAAAATTTAGCTAATAGCACTGCCTATCTCATGAGGCTGTTATAAGCTTCAAATTATTTAACTACAAAAGACCATTTTTAAACCATGAAGGGATATAAAAGTTAGATTATTACTATTAATTGACTGTTGCACAGAAACTGAATTTTGAGCTTACTGGGGAAAAAAACCTATCAACTACCCTCTAAATCCCATTTTTTGTCAAGGCAATTTTTTGACTGATTCCAAAATTGTGCCAATTATTTTGCAGCTGAACTAGAAAAATTCTATGAAAAACTTAACAATACTCTCCAAGGAACAAGTCAACATGTAGCTTTTTAGGAGATGATGCTAATATGGAGGTGTGCACAAGATAGGGCAATCAATAATGTTGGACAATACTGTTCAGGATAAAGAAAGCCAAGTGGCAAACAGCTTGTAGATAATTCAAAAGATTCAAACGTGTATATGTCATACATATTTTCTTCAAGAATACAGCTTAAAAGGGGCGGCGTGGCGCAGTGAGTAGAGCGTCGGCCCTGGAGTCAGAAGGACCTGAGTTCGGATCTGACCTCAGACACTTAACGAACATACAAATAAAAAACCTAGCCGTGTGACCTTGGGCAAGTTACTTAACCCCAATCGCCCTCCAAAAAAAAAAAAAAGAAAACAATACAGCTTAAAGGCACTGTATAGAAATAGTACCCACAAAATCACAAGGACTGGAAATGAAACATCTTGACAGAAATCAACTTGTTTCAAGCATAGGTTTTAAAATCAGCTGCTTTGCAGTTAGATCATTAGTTGGTCTGAGCCAAAGTCAAAATTAACATAAAATCAGAAAAATAAAAGATAACAAGACACTAAGTGCAATGAAAAGAGTCTTCAAACTGAGCTATTTAAACAGGCTATTGACTCTTAGAAATTGGAAAAGGATAAAATACATTGCCTCTGAATATCAACATTTCTTAAAGAAGTTTAAATAATATAAAATATCACAATAAGGAGTCCAAAAGAGCCCAGAAACAGCCCAAGCCAGCATTTTTTATCTAGGAAAGAGATGTGATAGCCAAGGCAATACTAGTTTTAGAGTACAAACTCATTTGTAAAACATTAGAGTAGTGTGAAAGAAGATATTAATTTCATTTTTCAACACAATGAAAAGCATTAGAAGAGCCACAGAAGGAAAAAAAGATGATTAGATCATTACATTAGATCATCAGAGAAAAGGTCTTTCTAAAGTAAAGATTTATCATATGCTTCAGAGAGGTCCTCCTGATGGAGAAGTCAAAAAAGAAAAGAGATAGACAGAGACATAATGGTTTGAATCTAAAACTGGAATGTCCACCTATGTAGTTTTCATAGGGAACCATGCACATCTAAGATCTAGTGACAGAGACACAGGAGCAAGACTGAACCTCAATGAGAGGAAAGGGATTCAGAGCCTCAAAAAGAAAAAAGTTACAGTTCAGGTGGTTTCAAAAAGAAATGCAGGGGGCAGAGCCAAGATGGCGGAGTAGAAACTGCACCTCCAAGGCATTCCAGCCCACACCACTTCCAAACCATGTAAAAGGGGAACTCTGAACAACTTCTGGAGCTCCAGCACCCACAGAACAACACAGAGAAGCTAACCTCCTGCTGAGGACAGCCTGGCAGCCCAGCAGGGAACAGCCAGCGCAGCACGCTAGGAACGGACAGCTCAGCACTCTGGGAGCCGAGCCCAGGCCAGCATGAGTCGAGGTCTTAGCCGCAGGGTGGCCAGTCCAGCAGCTGGCTGGAGGGACCCCAGAACATCAGCAGCTGTGGTGATTCCAGAATTATCAACATAGATATGCTTAGGACAAAATGAGAAGTTAGTGCCCTATGGACTTTGGAACCAGCATTTGGGGGCAAGAAGCAGCTGAGGAGTGGCAGCACAGATGCCATTTTGCAGCTTCAGTTACAGCTTCAGCTCCTGCCTACGAACTGTAGGGAGATCCAGCGATCAGTCTTGGGGGGGGGGGGGGGTGGTTAATCGCTTTTGCTTTAACCTCCCTGGATCTGGACTGCAGTCTGGAGTGGAGGTCTGGGGTGGGTATCCAGCTTGCCAGAGTGTGTGGGGGCTTCAGAGAGGGCACCCAACTAATACCTCTGGAAGCTGAGAAGACCCCAATGTTTGGGACAGAAGCTCCCCTGTCTGGTGGCAGAGTCCTACTGTGGCAACAAGCCCAAAAGTCAAGTAATTAAGTGGCAACATGCCGAGGCAAAGGAAACAAAATAAACAGAAAAATGCAACTTTAGACTCCTATTTTGGGGGCAAAGAGGATCGAAGCATGGAACAGGAGGAGGACTGTGAGGTCAGAAATCCTCCACCAAAAGCCCCAAATGAAAATATGAGCAGGTTACAGGCCACAGAGGACCTTAAGAAGGATTTCAAAAACCAAATAAGAGAAGTGGAGGAAAAATTGGAAAGAGAAATGAGAAGGATGCAGGAAAAGTATGAAATGAGAGTCAACAGCCTGACTCAGGAAAATAACACCTTAAAAAACAGACTGATTCAAATGGCGAAGGAGGCTCAAAAGGGCAAAGAGGAGAAGAATGCCTTAAAAAGCAGAATTTGCCAGATGGAAAAAGAATCTCAAAAGCTCACTGAGGAGATTCCTTCCTTCAGAGTTATACTGGAGCAAATGGAAGCTAGGGACCTTATGAGAAATCAAGATGCTATTAAAGAGATCCAAACAAATGAAAGAATAGAAGGTAATGTGAAATATCTCATGGAAAAAACCACTGACCTGGAAAATAGATCCAGGAGAGACAATTTAAAAATTATTGGACTACCTGAAAGCCATGATCAAAGAAAGAACCTAGAAATCACCCTTCAAGAAATTCTCAAGGAAAATTGCTCTGATGTTTTAGACCTAGAGGGGGAAATAGAGGTTGAAAGAATCCACAGATCACCTCCTGAAAAAGATCCCAAAAAGAAAACTCCTAGGAATATTATAGCCAGGTTCTAGAATTCCCAGATCAAGGAGAAAATACTACAAGCAGCCAGGATTGTGGAAACACAATCAGAATAGCACAGGACCTGGCAGCTTTTACACTGAGGGATCAAAGGGCATGGAATATATTCCAGAGGTCAAAAGAGCTGGAATTAAAACCAAGAATCACCTACCCAGCAAAAGTGAGTATCTTGTTTCAGGGGAACATATGGTCATTCAGTGGAATAGAGGACTTTCTAGCATTCTTGAGGAAAAAAAACCAGAGTTGAATAGAAAATCTGACATTCAGACACAAGAAGCAAGAGATGCTTGAGAAGGTAATCAGGGAAAAGAAATCAGAAGGAACCTATAAAGGTTGAACTTTTTACATTCCTACATGGAAAAACAATAACTGTGACTGATGAAACCTTTCTCAGTATGAAAATAATGGAAGAAGGTTACATGAGCATATGAATACATATGTGAATGTGTGTATATATGTTTATAGGTATACATGGATAGAGGGCACAGGTCGAATTTGGTGGGAAGGGATGATACTCAAGGGGTGAAGCTAAGAGGTGAGAGAGGAAAGTGGCAAGAGGAGATGGGGAGAGACAGGGTAGGGTAAACTATCTCATGTAGAAGAGGCAAGGGGAAGTGGTCGCAAGGGAGGGGAAGAACAGGAAGGCAAAAAGGCAAAACCATATTCTCATTGAATCTGGCTTAGGGAGAGAATGACATACATACTAAATGGGATATCTCACCCTGCAGGAGAGTAGGGGGAAGGGGGATGAGAGGGGGGAGGATGGAGGGGAGGGCATTCTAGGGGGAGAGGAAGTTAGAAGTACCCACTATCAAAGAGGGACAGGATCAAAATAGGGAATAGACCAGGTGGCAGGTGAGATGGGTGGAGGGAAATATAAGCAGTCTTTTACAATATATCTACTATGGTAATGTTTTGCATAGCTATACATGTACAACACATATTGAATTGCTTATTTTCCCAGAGGGAGTGGGTGACAAGGGAGGAAGGGAATGGATCTGAAATTAGAAGTTTTAAAATTAAATGTTTCAAATATATATAAATACTATTATTAATACTATTTTGCATGTAATTGGGAGAGAAGATGTGCAGGCATCGGGGCACAGAGATTCGCCTTGCCCTAATGGTAAAGTCAAAGGGGTATGGGAGAAGATATGGGAGAGAGCAGTTTGGATGAGGGGATATCTTTTGGGACTGCTATTCGGGGGTGGTGGGTAGGGGAAAAATGGGGGAAAAAAGTGTAACTCAAAATCTGGCGGAAAGGAATGATGTAAACCAGAAGTTAATAAAGCATTTGTTTAAAAAAAAAGAAATGCAAGCTATTAAAAAAACACATGAAAATATGTCCTCCATTATTAATAAGACAAATGCAAATTAAAATAACTCTGAGATTCTACCTCATACTTAAGTAATTTACAAAGATGACAAAAGGAATAATGTCAATTGCTGGAAGGGCTACAGGAGAAGAAATACAGTAAGGTATTGTTAGTAAAACTGAATTGTTCCAACCATTCTAGAAAGCAATTTGGAAGTATGCCCCAAAAGCCGCTAATTGTTCATAACTTTTGACCCAGCAATACCAATATTAGGTATATACTCCAAAGAGGTCAAAGACAGGATAAGAATGCATAAGTTAAAAAAAATGGGGTGGGGAATAAAGTGGATGCCCACCAATTGAGATGTGGTTGAACAAACTTTGGTATGTGGGGGAAAAAAAAAGAATGAATATAACACATTCAAGAGAAAAAGTGTGAAATGATGCAGACTGTAATAAACAGAACCAGAAGATCTATCTACACAATAACCACAAGAATGTAAAGGCAGGGGCAGCTAGGTGGTGTAGTGAAGTGAGGAGGACCTGAGTTCAAATACAGCCTCAGACACTTCACAGACACAGACACAGACACAGACACAGACACACACACACACACACACACACACACACAGCCCCATGTGACCTTGGGCAAGTCACTTAATTCCAACTGTCTTGCTTTACCCCTCCAAAAAGAAAAAAAAAAGAATGTAAAGGAAAACACCTCTGAAAGACTCCAGACACTAATCTAAGCCAATGATCCTTTATAGGACTAATAACTAAGAATGCCTCCCAACTGCTGACAGAGAGATGATGTACTAGGAGTTCAGAATGAGATATTTATAAACACAGGTAATGTGTTGATTTGTTTTGCTTGACTATACTTACTGGTACTCTAGTAAGAACTCCCATTTGGGCGGGGAGGTACTGGGCAATAATAATGATGCCCCCAAAAAGAAGAATATCAGTGAAACATTTAAAAATACACAGAATTTAAAGGAAGTTCAGATAAGCAGGGCAGATTTGTTATAAGGACAGTTTTGTTAGCAGGACAGTTTGTGTTAAATCTAATATATGATTTCCAAAAATTTTATTAACAATTCAATTTCACATACAATCCTCTATTCCATTCTTCTTTGAATATTGAAATGTTTATGTTTCTTATTTGTCAAGTTTATAATAAAAAGAAGTTTTTTAATGGCAGAGAAGAGAGAAAGACACCAACCACACTTGGAGATCTGGAGTAAGGCCCACAGAGAAGCTTCCACACAAAGGTATAACCCAGACTCCCCTCAATGTTACTCTCTGGCTGGCTACTGGTTATTCATTTCTTCATAAGTGGTAACATCTTTGCAGTAGAGGTGTTTATATTTCACGTTTGAAAAACATTATATAAACCTCATGTTTAGGAACTAGATTATTGAGCATACTCAAGGAATCTATTGCCCCAGATGTATCAATACCTGGAGGCTAAGCCTACTCCAATTTAAAATCAAAATCAACATGTGGTGGCTACATATATACTCAGCTTTTTATCAGCACAAAAATGCTGTGGTCCTTCCTTGCTTGCTACAGACCATCTAGGGAATAGATTTGCAAACCTGAACCTATTGATAAAAGTGAAGACACTATTTTCTGTTCTGCTTCACCAAATCATAAAATCAAGACAGTAATGCCTCATCACACCATAATCAATAAGCTTACCTTTAGGACGAGGAGCCTAAGACATCAAACTTCTTGCCACCAGAACCTCATAAAGAAATAAGGCCTCTTAAAAAAAAAAAAAAAGAAAGAAAGAAAGAAATAGGGCCTCTTACACTAGGCTTGACCAAAAGATAAGGGCAAGTTCTACATTCAAGCAAATTTCCACCTATGTATCATCCCTTTATATTTTTGACTGAGTCAAAGAAACTAGTTATAAATTCAGTCAGCCCCTGGAGACAGTCACCAACTACTTGTAAATCTATATTCTCAACAATACAATCTCCATTCCTGGTGCTTGAGAGAAAAAAAATCCATCACAGTACTTTTGAGCAATAATCAAATGATACTACTTCCCTCACTATGGCTAATAAATTCTCACTTCCTCTCCTAACCCTTTGGATTCTGAGTCACCAATCCTGCTAGGCGAAAACCCCTTCTCCTGATACCACTTTCCAATCTCTCATCTCAACCCACTTGGGTGATACCCAGTATCTACATCTCTATTAAACTCTGCTTCTTCTTTCACTGGGCTCCCTGTTCACTTAATATTTCTTTGTCTTAGAGACAATCTCCTCTCACAATCCATCTTCTTATATTCATAGGAATTTGGCTTCCTGAGAGGTCACAGCACCCTTGGATCTCTTTTTCGGAAGCAAGTATACTTTCTCTCAGTACACTCAACATGCTGAACAAAAAGAAAAAAACAAGCATACTCATTACTCCTAGCTACTCGGACCCTCCTTTTGCTGCCATCACTTAGCAAATTCTTTCTAATGACTTCCAGTACATCTATCTATATCATCCTATCCAGATACTTGTTTAATTCACCTGCCAACTCCTAAGTAATTTCCCCTCCTTTGCTCAAGAAGTTCAGTACCTTGGGGCAGCTAGGTGGCACAGTGAATAGAGCACCAACCCTGGAGTCAGGAGGACCTGAGTTCAAATCTGGCCTCAGACACTTAAAACACACATACATATACACTACTACCACCACCACCACCACCACCACCACCACCACAAAAAACTAGCCGTGTGACCTTGGGCAAGTCACTTAACCACAACTGCCCTACCTTTCCCCCCCCAAAAAGCAAAAAAAAAAAAAAAAAAAGAAGTAGTTCAGTACCTGGTTCACAGTATTCCTTTACTTCTAACCCCTGTCCTCATACTTGGGAATTTTAATATACACACCAATGTCTCCTTGAAGCATGCAGGCCTCCAAATTCTTTCATCTCTTTACCTCCTATAACTGACAACTTCATTTTACCTTGGTCAAACATAGTGATGGTTATGTTCTTGATCTCAATTAATCAATAAGCATTTATTAAGTGTTTAGTATGTGCCAGGTATTGTGGTATACACCTGGGGCTACAATAACAAATATGGAATATTTATTGATCTCAAGAAGCTTATATTCTATCACTATCACCCATAATTGTTCTACTGCCATCATCCAGAACTAAATTTTTTCTCTCCACTCACAATTAAGCTTTCCATCTCTCCCTCAGTCTCATTCCTCCTTAACCAATGATTTTCAATCATTCTAAAGCTCCCTTCTCTACCTCACTTTTCTTCCTTTGAAGTACTGACCTGATTGTTAAAGCAGTTCAACTATAAAGCATTCTCTTCCCTTGAATCCCATGCCCATTTGAACTATCACTACTTAAAAACCACCAAATCTCATCCTTGCCATCCACCTGGCTCCAATCATATACTTACTATTGAATGCAAATGGAAAGAGTCATAAAGCAGTGCTTATTAATTCCACTAAAAATTTAAGTTCTAATCTCAACCTTTCATTGCTGCACAGAAATTCTTTTATACTTCTCTGATTATCAGACTCTAAATAGTAGCTATTACAAACCTCTTCTCTTAAGTCTTCTACCAAAGTGTGGAACAAATCTGATGCATCCTACAGCAACCCCCAAGTGTGGCCCGAACTAGGTTAAAATACAGTTCCTATCTGATTTTAATATGTTGATGTAGTAATAATAAATCTATAAACATGTTTCATTTCCTAAGTCAATATGCAACCTGACGGGATTCTTATCCATGGTTTAGTGGGCTCATTTCTATTAGAGTTTTGCCTCACTGGTCTACAACAGAGGTATCAAACTCAAATAGAAAGGGATCTCTATAGTCCCATATTGACTGAGAAAATCACAAATTAACATTAAATATAAGATGTGCTATATTTTTATTTTATTTTCTTAAATATTTCCCAATTACATTTTAATCTGGTTCCACCCACTTGGCTTGCAGTCAGTTTCCAGTCTGACACCTCCATTCCAACTCCACCCCTTCTGCCTCCACCTCACTTTAAGAAAACAAAACTCCCACTATTCCCCTATATTATACTTCAAAATTCCTTTCTCTGCCTTTGTTCTAGCTCTAGATGAAAAGATGGCTTTCCTTCTCAAGGTAAAATCCTAGACAAATACACTTGATTCCATTCCTTCCTGGAGTTTGCCCCTTGAATCATCTCTCTCCCTTCTCTTTCATCTTCAGTATCTCTTCATCTACTGGATCCTTATCTACTATAGAACTGCCCAGGTCCCCCTATCCTTTAAAGAACCTTCTTTTGACCCTTCCGTACACCTTGGCACCTATAGTATCATCCTATATATGCCCTCCTTTTCACAAACTTCTAAAAAAGTAAGCTCGATTTGTCAACCCTTTCTCAAATCCCACTCATTTTTCAATCTCTTGCATTCAGTTTTCCAACCACATCTCTCCATTGAAACTTCTCTTTCCAATTTATGATGGAAAACACTATTTATATCCAGAGAAAGAACTATGGAATCTGAATGCAGATAGAAGCATACTATTTTCATATTACTTATAGTCCTCATGGTAGCTGTAATAGCTACCATTTATATAGTGCTTTGAAGTTTACAAAGCACTTTACAAATATTTTACAACTATTATCTCATCTGATCTTTACAACCACCCTGAGAAGTAGGTACTACTATTATCCATATTTTTAGAGATATGGAAACTGAGGCAAACAAAGGTTAAGTAACTTGATGAGGGTCACACAGAAAATAAGAGTGGAAGACCAAATGTGAACTCAGGCCTTCCTGTCTCCAAGTCCAGTGTTCATCCACTGCTACCTAGCTGCCCCTACTTTACTTCTATGTAGCTTCTGAGACTTACTACCACTACCTTCCCTCCCAGTTCAAGACCTCTCCTATAAATTCTTTTTTTTCCCCCATCAACAGTTATATTCCAACTCCTAATCCCAAACTAGATCTCTCCCAAGGATGTATGCTGGGTCCTGTTCTTTGTATACATTCTTTCTTAATGACCTCATCAGCTTCTATGTGTTAACTGATCATTTTTAGGCAGAAATATTATATACTAGAAGCAGTAACACAATTTTAAAGGCCATCTCCACACCATGGAGCCTCCTATCATCTTCCCCAAAGGAACATTTGAATACATCCATAAAATCACCCTAGGCTCTGATAAGTGAACTTTCTTTTTTTTTTTTAAAGCAATTGGGGTTAACTTGCTCAAGGTTACACGGCTAGTCTTTATGTGTGGGTGCTCATTTTCTGAGGCCGGTTTCGATCTCAGGTCATCCCAACTCCGAGGCCGGCGCTCTTACTCACTGCACCACCTAGCCACCCCGATAAGTGAACTTTCACTTTATCTTGACCAAAAAAAAAGCCTTCACAAACCTTCCTAGACATTTACCAAGCTGCCTCCATTATAATCACCAATCTCACCCTCCACCTCTCCAAAGAACCCTGTACTCTATAATCAACCTGAGCTCTGAAAGATGAATTTTCCCTGTTCTTCACCCATTTCCTGGCTTTTTCCCCACTTCTTCCTTCCCAACTCTTCTCCCAACCTATCATGTTTAAGTCAATATAGCAGCATTCATCAAGCAGCTTTAAGTCCAGTATTGTGTTAAACACAAGGTTTACAAAAAGAGGCAAAAGATGGTCCTGGGCCCTCAAGGAGTTTACAATCTAAAGGGGAAGACAAGGTGCAAATACATGCAAAGCAAGCTATATACAGGATAAACAGGGAATAACAGAGGGAAGGCATTGGAATTAAGAGGGGTTAAGGAAAGGCTTCCAGTAGAAGGTGAGATTTTAGTTGGGACTTAAAGGAAGCCAGAGAGGTCAGCAGTTGGAACAGAGGAAGGAGAATATTCCAGGCATAGGGGAATGGCCAGAGAAAATGCCTCTAAATTGAGAGATGGAGCGTCTTGTTCCTAAGAGAATCAGGAGGCCAGTGTCACTGTACCAAACTGTATGTGTTAGGGAGTGAGATGTAAGAAAACCGGAAAGGGAGAAGGGGGTTAGGTTATGAGGAGCTTTCAATGTCAAACAAAATATTTTGCATTTGATCCTAGAGGTAATAGGGAGCCAAAGGAGTTTATTGAGTAGGGGAATGACATGGCTTGACCTACATTTTAGTGTATATCATTTTAGTGGCTGAATGGAGAATGGATTGGAGTAGGGAGAGACTTGAGGCAGGCCAACCCACCAGCAGGCTTTTGCAAAAATCTAGGCATGAGGGGCACTAGAGTGGTGGTAGTATCAGAGGACAGAAGAGATGGTGCAGAAATAAAACCAACAAGTTTTGTGAACAGACTAAATGGGGGTGGGGGTGGGGCAGGAAGAGATAATGACTCGTCAAGTATGACTCAAGCCTGAGGGATTGGGAGGATGGTATAGCCCTTTACAATCACAGGAAAGGCAGGAGTAGGATAGGATTTAGGGGGAAAGATAATGAGTTGTTTTGGACGTACTTGGTTAAGATGTCCACTGTGTATCCATTTTGAGATGTCTGAAAGGCAGTTGGAGATATGAGATAGGAGGTCAGCAGAGAGGCTGGGGCAAGATAGGTAGATTTGAGGGTAGTTAAATCCAGGGGAGCTGATGAGATCACCAATTAAAGTAGCATGAAGGAAGAAGAGAAGAGGGCCCAGGACCCTTGTGGACACCTTCAGTTAGAGAGTGTGACCAGGATGAGGATCTAGCAAAGGAGACTGAGAAAGAGTAATCAGATAGGCAGGAGAGAACCAGGAGGGCGGTATCCCAAAAACCTAGAGAGAACAGAGTATCAAGGAGGAGAGAGTGATCAACAATGTCAAAGACTGTGGAGGGGTAAAGGAGTATGAGGACAGAGAAAAGGTCACTGGATTTGGTAACTCAGAGATAATAGTTAACTTTGGGGAGAGCAGTTTTGGTAGAATAAGGTCAGAAACCAAATTGTAAAAGGTTAAGAAGAGAGCGAGACAAGAGAAAGTAGATGTTGTAGATAGCCTAATGCAGATAGCCTTTTTGAAGAGCTGTCACAAAGATCAGAAGAGACAGAGGACAACAGGGATGGAAGAATCAAGTGATGGTTTTCTCAAGATGGAGGAGATGCTGGCATATTTGTAGACATCAGGAAATGAGCCAGTGGAGGAGAGATGAAAATAAGTGATTAAGTGAAGATGACAGAGGAAGCAATCTACTGGAGGAAATAGGATAGAATGGCATCATTGGAACAGGTAGAAGGAATAAGCCTTGATAAGGAATAAGGCTACTTTATCAAGTGATAGAGGGGTAAAGGAAGAGACAGTCAAAGAAGACATCTGAGTAATAGGAGATGAGGAAGCCAGGAGAAAAGGGAGCTCGTGGTAAATGGTTTCAATTTTTTTCTGTAAATTATGGGGCTCAGATCACAGCTGAGAGATGGAAGAGCCACAGGAGATAGATGAAAAGGTTTGGAAGAACCATTGTGAAGAGTAGAATTTGCTGCTGAGGAAGTATAGTAGAATTGCCTAGCAGAAGTGACGGCCCAGCTGAGGCCATGCTACATAAATCTGTAGTGGACCCAGACAGAACAGGTGAATGATTTTCTTCCCCCTTTGTTCAGCAATTGTATAGGAGTAAAGGTAGTGAATAGTAGGGTGGGAGTGAGCCAAGGTTGAGGCTTGGCAGGGCATAATTGGTGATATGATAAAGTGGAGCTAGGGACTCAAGAGAGGACAGTGTGGAGCTAAATTGGTTCACCACTGCATTAAGATGGGGAAGAAGAGGAGAAAGTGGCTACTGCAGGGGATATGGCTTAGGAGAAAACTGAGGGGTCAAAGGATTAAAGGTCATCATGGTATGGATGAAGAGTAGGATTTTGCAAGAGAAAGCAAAGGAAGGAGTGAAAAGCCAATAGATTATGACTGGATAAGGGGATTTTGGAATTAGTGAACGTGGAAATAGAACATTTATGAATGATGGCAAGATCAATGGTATGACCATCTTCATGTGTGGCTGATATGGGGTAGAGAAGTAGCTCAGGGGAAATGAATACATTGAGGAATTAAGTGATTAGAGTTTGAAGGAGAGTCAATATATATGGTGAAGTCTCCTAGTATGAGGGCTGGATTTGGAGTGGAAAGAAAAATTGTGAGCCATATGTCAAACTCTTTGAGAAAGGAAAGAAAGTAATCTGGGGAAGTAACAGCTATCAGGATTTTAATTGGGTGGTAGATAGAAACAGAAAGAATCTCAAAGCAAGAGAGGTTACTGAGTGATGGAGGTAGGGGGAGAATCTGAAAGTGGCGATGAAGAGCAAGGAATATTCCAATTCCCTTCCTCAAACAGTGAGCCAAGGGGAATGAGAAAAAAGTGCAGCAAATACTACAATGTGTGGTTCAGAAGGCTGTGTCATCTAAGGGGAGTTAGGTTTTAGTAACAGCTAGAAGACAGAAGGTATGAGAAAGGAAAAGATTTAAGATGAAAGAAAATTTACCTATACAGCAATTATTCTAGAGGCCACAGTGAAAGGGTTGGGTGGGGTTAGGATGCAACTGTGGGGTGGGGAAGTCAAAGGGGGGGAAGGAAATAAAGAATAAAGTGGCAAGGGATTGTAGAGTCGAATTTCGATGAAGACCTACAAGGGTTCAGAATGGGGTGTGAACTGTATGACCAGGTGTGAGAGTGTTCATCATTGAGCAGAGAGCAATAATCTTTCCAAAGGAAGTTGGCAATCAGACTGCAGGCAAGAGCAAAATAATAAAAGGAGCAACACAGTTAAATGGTCAGATGAGAAGCTCTGAATCACTGGTCCTCTTTCCTCCAGAGAGTAAAGATTAGGCAGAAAAGGGGCACAGAGGGAGATGTAGGTGGAACCTGCAAATCAGGAAAAAGACGTCTTATTCTCCATCAACTTTCCTCTTCTCTTAGATGACAAGCACAGGAGTTGAAACATCTGAAGTTAAAGGGTAGGTTGCCCCAATTTGTACCAGATGTTCTCACATCCCACTTAGCAGTTCTAGGATAGCAGCAGGTGGTGGAAGTTGCCTTGTGCTAGCACAGATGGAAGTCATTGCTTTGGGGCAGGGGGACATCCTTTGGGACAGATGGAAAAACCTAGCATGATTTCTTCCACTAGAAACAGCAAAAGTGCAGAAAACAGCACCACTTCACAATAATTCAAAAGCTGCAACCCTTCCAATACCTACTTCCACAAGCAAACTTTAGGTCTTTGTCAAGGTAAAGTGCAACAATTACTGTATATATATATATATATATATATATATCTTCTTATGCAGTAAGAGCTGTGATTGGAGAAGGTCTGGCACATATCATTCCACCATGGCCTTGGGCCCAAGGCCCATAATTGCAGTGGTGGCTGGCCAATTTGTTTGTGCTGCCCAGAGCAGCAGCCTCAAGTCATGATATTATTCATTGTAGTCTTTATTGATTTCTTATGACATGTATAAAAATGTGCTATTATTTTTTAAGATTAGGTTATTTTTTTTTATGCATCACCAATTAAGTTTTTGAACACTGTGCCTCTAACCCCATTTTCCCCACAAGCTCAGAGTTTTTTTTTTACATATTGTGCTGCTTTTGGGGAACTCCTACACTTCATTAGAGTAGGACTGTCTTTGTATCTATCCCCAGCCCTTAGCACAGTACAGGACACAAAATAAATGCTTAATAAATG
Source organism: Gymnobelideus leadbeateri (assembly GCA_011680675.1). Classification (NCBI taxonomy): domain Eukaryota; kingdom Metazoa; phylum Chordata; class Mammalia; order Diprotodontia; family Petauridae; genus Gymnobelideus; species Gymnobelideus leadbeateri. The sequence goes on from WOXC01000059.1 coordinate 85,204, forward strand.
CTTGTTGCCCTGATAGATTTTCAAGCTCTCAAATATGGTAATATTCAAAGAAGGGCAAAGATCATCCCCAAAAAAGTAGCCAAAAATATCAGTAACAACTAATCCATTTGCCTACTTCTTCTTCTTTATAAAACCTTTATGAAAATGGTTCTCAAACATATCAAGGGAATCAATGACAAAAATATGAGAAGGAAACAAGGAGGTACTGGTGAATGATTTGTTATAGCAGACTCCATCTTCTCAGTCACACGACTGAATGGGAAGAAGTATATAAAACAAGTGTGTTTTTAATTGATTGATTATAAAATAGGCTTAATGGAATAAAACAGGCTTAAAGATTCACCTTCAAAAAGGTATTTTCCATATAAGATAGTGCCAAACTCCTTGAACTATACAACCATAGAATTAACTTGTATTCACCAATCTTCTGATTATCTATATTTAGCAAAAAATTAAAGTGGGATACGAATCAAATAAGTTTACTACTCTTATGGAAGAGATCCTGTATAAACTCCAAAAGGAAAAGAAATTCTCTATAGACAATGAGGTTACCCAGGTATTTTTCTTTGCAGGTAACATTGTGCTTGACTGCAGAAAACCCTGGAAGCTCAGATGTAACAAGTGAACCACTACCAATAAAGAAATATTGGTTTAATAATTTGCCCAGAAAAAAAAAACAAAGTCTTCCTGACTCCAAATACAATCCTCTTTTTACTACACCCCACAGCCAATCTATGGAATATGACAATTTCATTAGAATACCATAGGTAATCCAGAGAGTCTGGCAAGAGGTGTGTTTGATCACTTCTAAGTCTATTCAGGGTAAGATTGAGAAAGGAAGGAATAAGCATTTATATAGAGTCCACAAAATGCTAAGCTTTTTACAAATGTTTTCTCATTTTATTCTCATAATTACCCTACAAGATATGTGCTATTATTGCACCATTTTACAGTTGAAGAAATGGAGTCAAACAGAGGTTAAGTGACAGCTTGGAAGTATGAGGCTGAATTTGAACTAAAGTCTTTCTGATTCCAAGACCAGTACTCTACCCACTGTGCCACTAGCTGCCTCTAAGTATAGAGAGAAAACAAGGTTGGATATAATTACACTATCAGGTACCATCAGTTTTTTAAAAAAGCAAAGAAATATAAGACCAGAAAAAATGGAGAAGTTACATAGTAAGACAATGATAAGTCATTCATTTTCATTCACTCATTTTTTTAAAAGGATCCTGATAGAAGTTAGAAAAAGTGTTATGATATTTCATGAATTAAAATTAGTTTTAAGATACTAAGAGTTCTAGAAAAAGACCTTTAGCATGCTGGGCAAAAATCCTTTATGGAAGGAAACACAAAAGAATCATACAAGATGAGATGAGAAGGCACAAAAAAGTTTCATTTTGTACCACTGGGGGGAGTATTCACACAATGGGACAACTAATCCATAATAAAGTATAAGCTATTTTTTGAGTTCATTATTTTTATTTGGACATCACACAATGGTGAGAAAAGGAATGGGTTTGGGAATCAAAGGGTCAAGATTAAATACTAGGTGTAATACTTAACCATTTGTATTACTGTGGGTAAATCACTTCACCTAACACTATTTCTTCATCAATAAAATTTAAGATACTACTACTTGGACTAGTTACACCTCAAAGAGCTGTTGAGAGAAAGTATTTTACCAACCATGAAATCATAGATAAAGGCGAGCTATTATTAAGTAGATTCTTCTTTCACCTGGTCCTGAATCAATTTCAGTGTTAAATAACATGACTTGGCATTCCTTTCCTTTCCCCTCCCAAATTACTGTAGTAGACAAACTCCTATTTCTAAGTCCTTAGTCTCAGAGAAGAAACATTTATTTTTAGACACCTTGTGGCTTAGTGTAACTCTTTGTAAGTGATAGATGCTTCATTACAACAGAGCAGTGTTTGTCAGTTTGATATAATGGAAAGAGTCCTGAACCAAGTCAGGAGATCAGGGTTCAAGTCCTAACTCCTTTCCTGGGGCAGGTTATTTCACCTCCTTACGATTCACTTCAATTTCTTTGTTTGTAAAAGGAGAATAATACTTGGGACTACTTATTTCACAGGGCTATGAAAAAAGTGAGACGTGTGGTTTTTTTCTTTTTAAGATTCCTCCCTTGCTATCCCAGGATTTATAATAGAAGGGTAGAGAAACTGGAAAATCCAACTCTGGTGGTGGAAACCTCTTCTCCCTGATCTGACCATGTCATTCTTGTGCTCCCTCTGCACTGAGATTACTTGTTCCCAATTACCTCTATGATTAAATACAAAGTTCTCTCTTTGGCATTTAAAGCCTTTTACCAGGGGGCTCCAAGTGATTTTCAACTTTAGTATGCATTACTCCCCTCAAGTACAGCAGGAATGCCACTAAACTGGCCATCACTGTAGCTCCTTACATAAAACATACCATCTCCTATCTCTCCCTACCTTTTCAAACATGGTCATACCCCATGCCTACCTCACCCTCACCTCGGAGTGCCCTTGTTTCATTCAAAGCTCAGTTCGACAGTTTCCATCAAATTCTCCTCAGCTGTTAGCTGTTTATCCCCCCAAAATTAACTTATACACTTCTATATTTACATACTGTCTCTCCCAATTTAAGGTAAGTTTTTTGAAGACAAAGACTCTTATGTCTCCAGCATTTTGCACAATGGGCAACAGGGCAAGTGCTTAAAAAATGCTTTTTAATAGACTGACTCCCAGCTATAGTGTTTTCGGTCTTCACAATTACTGCACCTCCCCCGCTTCCCCCCAGCCATGTGTTTGAAAAGAGAACAGTAATGCAGTGACTGAGAAAACTGTAGTCTACTCTTTGCTTAGAAATCTAGAAAGCAAGTAAAATTGGGGGTGAAATGGGCAAGCAAAACACAATGAAAACCATTATAAGAGTTCTGTAATTCCAAAATTTTTCTATTGTTTCTAGTTAAAACTTACATTTTACATTAAGGTGCTCCCTCCCTGTTAGATTTTGGCTTAGGCTTTCTTCTAACCTTTAACATTCATTTAAAAAAATTATGAGTGCCCAATTCTCTCCCTCCTTCTAGCCCTTCTCCATTGAGAAGGCAAACAATATGATTATCAATAGGTTTAGACTTCTCCCCAAATTTACAGCCCAGTATATGCAAGTCATTCAAACATTTCCCAAGTTTCCTTGAGGAGACTTGGGTAATATGAAGTTAATAAAATCAGGAGTAAAAATTACGCTATGAAAATCGACTTAATTTTCCCGTATACAAGTGTTAACAGTTGAAATTACACCTGTCATTTTACCGGTTTAAAAAAAAAATAAGGTCAGAAAATTTAGCTTTAGTATAAAAACACTCTTTCCTTTATAAGACCCCCGTTCAATTTTCTTTTTCCTTATTACAATACCTGCTCTTATTTAAAACTAGCCACAATCACCCATCGTGGTCAACGAGCTCCTTTTTTGGCAGCAGACCCTTTCGGAAACCTGGCCTGGGCTGGAGGTCACTAAGCACTGGCCCGGCCTGAAGCAGCCTCGGTGTCATCGGAGGGCAGTCGGCGCGGCCATAGCTCAGGGCTGGGGGAAAGCTGTCATGCAGCTGCTTGTCAAGCGGGGGGTGGGGAGTGGCGGCTGGTGAAAGGGGCGCTCTCAGGTTCCCCAGGGGCCGCGGGATGCTTAAGATGGGGCGCGTCCGGCAGAAAGCAGCGACAGAGTGCGCCCCAAGGAGGAGCGACGGGCAACCAGTGGCCGTGAAGAGTCGGGTGAGGCCTGGGGGAGCAGGGCGGCCAACCCCAGGTGCCTTAGGGAACCCCTTAACAAGGGGTTGATGCAGAGACTCCCCCTCCCACCCCATCTCCATTACCTTTCTCGTCCTCGTCTATGCGCAGAGCAAAGGAGATGTACTCAAAGGCCTGCTTGTGGAAGGCGCGGACCCGCTCGGCCTCCCCGCCCGCCGGCACGGGTGGAGGGGCCGGGGCCGAGACTGCTGCCGTCCCCGGCCCCGTGGCCGCCGCGGCCGCCGCCCGGGTGCTCCTCTTGGCGGCCATGAGGGCGCGGGAGAAGCGCTGGCAGAGCCACACGAAGAGGAGCCCCAGGTGGAAGGCGACGAAGCGGAGCAGGGCGAAGGTGGCCAGCAGCGGGTAAGAGAAGTAGCACAGGTTCCGCTTATGAGGGGACGGGCCGACGGCCGCGGGAGGGGCGGGGCCCGCGCAGGGGGGCGGGGGCCCAGCGGGCGCGGCGCTGCCGGAGCCTTTCTTCTTCCCTCTGCCGCCCGGAGAATTCATTCACGGCCCCCGCTGCCGTCGCCGCCATAACCCGCTGACGGCGACCGAGCGGCGGCGGTGCTGGTGCTGGTGCTGGCGACAGGAGGAGGATGAGAAGGGAAGGGCAGCAAGGCCGGCTAAAGGGAGAGCCAGTGCACCGAGCTCGCACTACCTACACGCCCCGCCCCTTCCCTAGGTCAGGAGCGTCACCTCCCCTTCTCAGGGCCCCTCCCCAGCAGGTCTAGGTGTCCGGACTCGGTCCCTGGCCCGCCCCGCCCTCTCGGCCACTGGCTCGTGCAGTAGGGCGGTCACGCGCACGTCCTGTAGCCTCGCTTTCCGTTCATAGGCTGCAGCTGCGAGACGGACACGCGCACGTTCCACACGTTCTCAGCCTCAGTAGCTCACGGACGCGCCTTCGTCTTTGTTGACAGAAGCTCCTGCCTTGCGCTTGTGCTGTCTTTCAGCCCCGCCCACCCCTCCCAGGGTCCGCCTTCTGTAAAACTGAAACTCCCAGCCTTCCTTGCAGCTTTTTCAACCTCAAAATTACCATAGCTTGTTGGTTTTTTTTTTTTTTTATTTTTTTTTGACTAAATGATAACTGGCCTGAATGCTTTAAGATTTGTTAAGCGTTTTCCAATATCTAATTTGAGTCTCACCATATCCTTATTCTTATCCCCATCTTTCCAATAAGTAAATAGGTTCAAAGAGTGGTTTGCCCAGGGTTGGTCAACTAACTACCATTTATTAAATACTATGTGCCAGACACTAGGCTAAGCACTGGGAATACAAAGAAAGGTTAAAGAAATAGTCCTTCCTCTCAAGGAGATTAAAGTGTAATGAGGAAGACCATGCAAAAACTATGACCAATACAGGATACCTTGAGGGTAGTCTGAGTGAAGGTATTAAGATGAAAGTGGATTTGGGAAAGACTTCGTGCAGAAGGTGGAGCTTTGGTTCTTGAAGGAAAGAAAGTCAGGGAAACTAGGAGACCCAAGAGGAGGGTGGGAGTTCCTGGCGGGGGGTGGGGGGGGCAAACAATGATGGACTATCTTATTCAAAGTACTGCAGATGTCAGGATTTTATATTTGATCCTAGAGGTGTTAGGGAGCCACTGGGCATTTCTTGAATAGCTGGGTGATGTGGTCAAACCTCTGCTTTGGGAAAATTGCTTTCACAGCTGAGTGGAGGATGACTAGAGTGGAGGTAGACTTGAGTCAGGGAGCTAGTAGCAGGCTATTGTCTAGGCATATGGTGATGAGGGCTTGAATGAGAGTCACTGGAGAGAAAGAGACTTCTATGAGAGATGTCACCAGCATATATAATCGACAGGACTTGGCAACAGATTGGATGGGAAGAAAGGGAGCAGTCTAAGAGAGAGCCAGCCAGGTAAAGCATAGAGTACTGGAACTGGAATCAAAAAGACATGAGTTTCAATTCTGCCTCAGACCTTAACACCTTTCCCTCTAAATCCTGTCTCCTTCCTAACTTTCCTATTAATATTGAGGATACCACTATCTTCCCAATCTCTCAGACTTCCAACCCAGATGTCATCTTCTACTCCTTCTCTCTCTCACCCCTCACATTTAATCAGTTGTCAAGTCCTCTCATTTCAATCTTCATATCTCTCATTTGTGCATAATTGTTAGCATGTTGTCTCCCCAGTTAGACTGTGAGCTCTTTGAGAATATTGACTGTCTTTTGCATTTCTTTGTATTCCCCCGCCAATTAGCAAAGCGTCTAGAACATTGTAGGCATTGAATAAATATTTACTAACAAAATGACTCTGGAATGTTATCATGGGAAGAGTCTTTTGGCATGATCTAGTGCAGGGGTGGGGAACCTGGGACTTCAAGGGCCTACTAGGTCCTTGGGTTCAGCCCTTTGACTGAGTCCAAGTTTTACAGAACAAAGCCTTTTATTAAGGGGATTTGTTCTATGAAGTTCGGATTCAAAGGGCAGCACTTGAGGACCCAGAGGGTCACATATGGCCTAGAAGTTCCCCACCCCTGATAGTCAAAAACTTTCCTTTTATAGGTGAAGTAAACAGGAGTGCAAAGGTTATGTTAATAATAAAAATAAGGGTTTTTAAAAAATAAACATTAAATGGTAAAACCCTATATGATGTGAACCCTAAATGATGTGAACCCCAATAGTGGGAAATCTCAGATCTTAGGATAGTAAATTTAGAGCTGGAAGGGAATTTTTAAATAATTTAATACAGTCCCTTCGTTTTATAAATAAGGAAAGAGGTCCAGAAACATGAAAGAACTTGACCCTACTTCACCTCTGAAGTTTCTATATGGTTTAGACTTTAGTTTAAATCACTAAATTTCATGTAATTATGCCACAAGATAACTGCCTACTAGGGTAAAAAGACCTCCTAGACTTCATTATTTCCCCATGCTTCTTGCTACATGGCTGCAAATCAGGCAATGGCAAGATCAAAAAGGAAGCCTATTGCTACAGATTACTTGTGAAGGTCTTGTTCACTCACTAAGGGGGAAAGGACCACTTTCCCCTTCAACCCTATGGCCCTAAGAAACAGACTTGTAATTCTGTTCTGTTTCAATTATCTCTTTCAGTTCTGGGAACAGGTAGTAGAATTCTGGACAAAGACGCTCAAGCCATGGTAACCTTAGAGCCAGAATACTAGGCCAGATATTACTGTCAGTCCAATAAGGAAGCCCTGAGAAGCCAGGGTGCTGGGATGAAAGCCCAAGAGGGGCTTTGGGCTTAGAATTTGATAGAACTGATACAGGTGTGTGATAGTAAATGTTTAACAACCAACTTGGGGGTGGCAGGAAGGAGATTGGGGAAAGAATGTAGCCACAATATACTTTTAAGTATAAACTGCATTATTTACATTTTGTCCATCACTACAATTAGTAGTGCACTGAATAGTGAGTGGTTCAAAGCAATGAGAGCCCACACATAGTTGTTATCACAACCACTCAACTCTCATTTTGCCATAGACAATAAGTAAATGAAAGCATGGCCGTGTTTCATTAAAACTTGGACACTGAAATTTGAATTTTACAAAATATTTTCATGTGCCATGGAATATTATTCTTTCTTTAATTTTGTTTCAATGATTTAAAAGTGCAAAAACCCAGGCTAAACAAAAACAGGTGGCACAATGGAAGTTGATCAAACAACAAATGGGCCATTTAAAGTCTGATGCCCTTAACTTCATCTAGTGTATTAGGGGATTCAATTTGTTGTGTGTCCTCTGATCAACCATCCTATCACACAAGAGTCTCTGGTTTTAGGTTTTTAATCTTTTAATAAATCTTTCCACTTTGCAATTGTGAATATTCAGATTTTTTTATTTGCAAGTGAGGTTTTGTCTGCTGATATCTTCACATTGCTCCCTATGATGTTGGTCTCAGTCTCTACTAGATTTGACTTCCCTACGTGGCTAGATTAACTATCACCTTTCAACTTCTGTCTCCACTGAAATCTTGACTTAGAATACTGACATGCCTTTTTCTGCTAAGAGGCAGAACCCTTACTCTGGCATCAAGAAGTACCTCCATTAATCTACTACCTCAGTCTTAGATGAGGCCTGCCATCTCCTATGAAGCAGTTGGCTCTTGCCAACTCAACCAGGCTTTGCAGCTGAATGTCTTTCAGGCTGCACTCAAGTACAAGCAGTTCCACTATTTTTTTTTCTTTTTTTTTTTTTTGGAGGGCAATTGGGGTTAAGTAACTTGCCCAAGGTCACACAGCTAGATTTTTTTTTTTTTTGTTTGTGCATTAAGTGTCTGAGGCCGGATCTGAACTCAGGTCCTTCTGACTCCAGGGCCGACACTCTACTCACTGAGCCACCTAGCTGCCCCAGCAGTTCCACTATTAATGGGACATATTATTTACCCAAAAGCACCTCTGCTCTATACAAAATTACCTGATAAAACCATAGAGCTTAGGAAGAAAATGGAGTTAATGCTTAAAAATTACATCATGACATATTTTTAAAAATAGGAACTTAATAAAAATGGTAGGACAGTTTTATAAATTTAAATAGTTAAACATACATAAATATTACAATAAATTGTAACTATATGTGCAGTATTGGTGCCTGCTCCAGTCTGCACAAACAAGTTAGGCTGAAGGGGTGGGAATGGTGAAGATCTGCTCATTCCCTCTCATAGCTCTTACTGAACCAGAAGATATACCACAAATATGGCACTTTACCTTGAGAAAGATCTAAAGTTTTCTTGCAGAAATGGGCATTAGAAGGGTTGTAGCTTGTGAGTTATCATGAAATGTTACATAGTTTTCTTCATTCTCACTGTTTCTAGTAGAATAAACTTCCCTGAAACAATCTCAAAATTTCAAAACACACATTACATTATACATGCAAGTGTTTAGAAACTCATCATAAAACTGACTGTTCACATCTTCTACGTCTCTGTCCTCTTACTGAAAGACACCCATGTTGATGAGGGGGAGGAGAGAGAAGGTCTCATTCCTTTGCTCCTCTTGACTCCTCTTTTTGACTTTCCTCCACTACTCAGTGCCAGCTTCTCCAGTTTTGATCAATATTTATCTAATGAGTGGAGAGAGAAAAGAAGTTCAGAAACAGTACATTATCTCTGAAATCATCAGTGAGTTAGTCTCTTGCTCTTTTTATATGCAAAAGACTACTCAGTCTGAAAGAAGCTTCCCCATACCTCTCTCTCTCTCTCCCACTCTCTGTCTTGCCACCCCCCCTTTTTTCTCTCTCTCAGTTATTCTAATTATCTTTTGGTTTCTTACTTTAGCCTTCCAATCCCCTATGATGAATGTGACACCTTTTTTGGTGTTTTTTCTAGAAAATGTTGCAAGTCTTTACAGAACTGATCCACTTTGGCCTCTTTAGCATCAATGGTTGGAGTAGAGACTTGTATTACTTTGATACTGAATGGTTTGCCTTAGATTAAAACAGATATGATTCTGTAATTTTTGAGATTAAGCACAGTATGCTTTTCTCACCCTTTTATTGACCTTAAAGGTTACTTCATTTCTTCTAAGGGATTCTTGCCCATAGTAGTATATGTAGTGATCATCTGATTTAAAGTCACTCATTACAATCCATTTAAGCTCACTGACACCCAAGATGTTGATATTTAATCTTTCCATCTCCTATTCTATCATACCCAGTTTACATTGGTTCACAGATCTTATATTCCAGGTTCCTATGTGGTATTGATCTTTATAGCCTTGGACTTTTCTTCTATCACCAGACACATTTACAATTGAGCTTCCTTTTGGCTTTGGTCCAGCTGCTTTGTTAGTACTGAAGTTACATGTAAATATCCTCCCCTTTTCCCCAATAGCATGTTGTATACCTTCCTACCTGAGGGGCTCATCTTCTGGTGTCTTATCTTTTATCATTTTAATACTGTCCATGGGGTTTTCTTGGCAAAGATATTGGAGTGGCTTGCTGTTTCCTCCTCCAGTGGCTCACCTTTTGTCAGAACTCTCTACTATGACCTGTCCATCTTGGCTAACCCTGTACAACATAATTTATAGTTTTATTGAGCTACACAAGCCCCTCTGCCACAACAAGGCAGTAATCCAGGAGGGCTAGTAATTGGTAGGAGTGCTTAATTGACCCAGAGTTCCCTTATTAGCCCCCATACATAACACACACAAAGATAGCATCTGGTATAATTCAAAAACATTGCAATTTTTTTTCCTGAGAGGAGAAATATAGAAAGTACAAGAAGTTTTTCTCCTTTTGCTTCTTTTTTTTTCTTTTTTGGAGGGCAATTGGGGTAAAGTAACTTGCCCAAGGTTACTCCGCTGTGTGCGTTAAGTGTCTGAGGCCACATCCGAACTCAGGTCCTTCTGACTCCAGGGCCGGCGCTCTACTCACTGTGCCACCTAGCCGCCCCTCCTTTTGCTTCTTAAATTCCTGAAGGTATTTATGGTTATGCCTTGGAACTGGTAACGTTGCAGTTGGTAGAAACTAGAAAAAGAATGGGATGCTGGCAACCAGGTGAAGGAAGTGGCAACATTAAAGGTTTTGTTCTCTTGCACTAGGAAGATCTCATTGAAGGACCAATGAACTCTAGAGACATACTTAGCATGCCTGAGAAACTGTTAAATAATATGGCCATGTTAAAGAGCCAAGAGTCATGACAATGATATAAAATTTGAGAAAGCAAAGAAGTATGAACTCTGTCTTCCATTTTGACTACTAGAGTTTAGCTACCCAAGACAGTGCATGGAAGAGCTGCCATCAGAGAACTGTTTCCAAAAGGAACTACATAAAGACAAAGAAAAAAAAAGAAAGGAAGGAAAGGACTTTCAGTCTTCACAATTCTGTGATGACTTACTCTTTGCTGTACGTGCATCTCACATGTGTATACCACAAATGGAAGCTTGATCCCACTCTTCCCATGAACACTGCGTGTATTTGTGAGATGGTGTACCCCAGGATTTGGGAAGAGAATGTTTTATACTAACTATTCTTTTATACAATGATACTACCATATAATAATGGTGTAGTAAAATATTATATATAACTATTATATGTATAATATACAGTATTGCATTATATATAACTATTATATATAATATACAGTATAGTAAAACATATATAATATATATAACACATATATAATATATGTATACTGCAGTACAATATAGTCTAGTCTAGTGTGGTATTAGTGATTTAGTGTAGAGTGCTGGTCCTATAGTAAGGAAGAACTGATTTCAAATCTGACCTCAGACATTTAAAAGCTGTGTGACCATGAGCAAGTCACTTAACTTCTGTTGGCTTCAGTTTCCTCAACTATTAGATGGGGATAATAACAGTACTTACCTCGATGGATTCTTGTGAGAATCAAATGAGACAATGTTTATAAAGCACTTGTACAGTATAGTACTTGACATGTACTATATAAATGCTTTTGTTCCCTACACACACACACACACACACACACACACACACACACACACACACACACACTATATACCATCATGGTGCCTTTGCTAAAAGCTAATTAAATCTACTAACTAATTGTTAATGAGAAGTACACTAGTAGGAGTTCATTTCATAAGACATACTGTTGGAAATATAGTCCCACAGGGTTACCACTAGAAATAGTGTCTCTGCTTGGGAACCCAATCTATGAATATTGAGCTTAGGGAGATTTTCAGAGGGTATCTCACACAAAACTATAAGCAGAAGTGTGCTATTTAACAACTGGCTCTCTGAAAAGAATGTATGGACAGCACACTTTTAAGTTTGATATGTGTTATTAACATTTTAACTCTCACTTTCCTATCTATGTAATCAGCATAACAATAAATCAAATCCTGATTTGTAGCATTTGCAGATGTTCAAGCTCTAAATATTCACAGAACTATAAAATTTAATGGTCTTTGAAAATTTAACAATTGGCTCTTCTGAGCCTGTTCAAGCTGGCTCTGGCACATCTCTGGTGGAGATTTCCATAAATGTTTGGTATTAATGTTTGCTTACTTTAATGATCTCTATTTTATTCTCCTTCATTCAATAACATTTCCTTCTGTAGTATTAAGTACAGTATACTTGGAAGTAGGGAGTTAATCTCAGCATGTTAGGAGTTGTCAATCCATACACTTCCCTAGGTTTCCTGGTATCTATAAGGAGGGGCAGGGGTGGGTGATGGGAGAGAGGTGGGTGTGTATGTGAAGTAAGAGCAGTACTATGAAGCAAGAGACTGAGAAAATTCTTCTAAATATGCTTGGATGTTTTGTGTCATGAGATTCTCCAACACAAGGATTACATTGACAGAACTCATACAGCATAAGGAAACATGGATACATTAAAGCACCAAGTTATACTCTACCAGCTTCTTTATGAAAAGATATGCAAGGGAATAAAGCACATGAAATTGAAGGAAAGGCTAACTAGGCAAACACTGATTATTTTAATAAGTTAGATGAGAAGCTGCCATCACATAGTAAAAAGAGTATTGAAGCAGGAGCCTGAGATTTGGGATAATGTCCTAGTTCTCCAAGGAGAACTGCTGTCTAGGAAGTGCAGCTTTAAGCATAAACGCAAAGTTTAAGATATGCAATTCCATGTAGGAGGCAAACAGTCAGTACAAGATTTGGACCTTTTAAACCCCTTCACAAGCCAATAATACAACTGCTGCTTTCTAAAATTGTTTATGAAACCTCTCAAGGAAAGTCTTGCACCAAAAGAGCCCTAGCCTTGGAATCAAAGGACCTAAGCTCATATTCAATCCAAGGCAGTGGAAAGTAAAAAGGAGCCAGAAATCCTGCATCTTAGTTCTTCCACTTGTATAACTCTGGCCAAGTCATGTCACTTCTCTGACCCTCAGTTTCCTCATTTGTAAAATAAAGGGGGCTAAACTACATGATCTCTAGGTCCCTTTCAGCTCCAGGTCTCTGAGACCAAGATCCTCTGCTATTACCCAGTTGTATGATCTTTGGCAAATTACTTAAAACTCTCTGATCCCCAATTTTCTCATTTGTAAAATGAAGATTTTTGGACTAGATAATCTCTAATATATGTTTCACCTGTGAAGTCTATGATACTGGAGAAAGTTTTATAGAGCTAATGTGTTTACTTTAAGAATACCTAATATTTGCTAAGTAATATCCCTTTCCTCCATTAAGTCCCCCTTTCATGTGATATGGAGGTAATGAGGGGTTTTAGAAAGCTATGCCAGCTGAGCATCAGTTCTAGCAGGTTCTCCCATGTTGGAAAGGCTTCAAGTACAGTCCTAGCAATAATAATCCACATAGTCATATTGGAAATATCCAATGATTTATTGATAGGCATTGCTATCAATCATACCTATCAACACCAAGAAATATTTTAAGAACTCTTTAATATGCTCAGAATACAGCCTCAGCATTCTAAATGGCCATTGAGCAATGAAAGTTCTCCTAAGGCTTATATAGTTTTCAGTTATGTATAAAAAGATATAATTAGGATTTACATTTGTTGGGGGAGAGAGAGAGAGAGAGAGAGAGAGAGAGAGAGAAGTATAAGGACTTACATTTCAAAGATAGGCTTGTAAAATTTAGAGCAGCATAGAGTACCAACCCTGGAGTTGAGGACCTGAATTCAACCAGCCTCAGACACTTGACACTTCTCTTGCAGGTTTTTAAGCATATTTTGGCTACTTTTCCATAAAACACACCCTTTTTTTTTAATGTCTCACTTATAAACAATGAACAAATTAATCAAAAAGCATTAATTAAATACTATGTCCTAGTAACTGTGTTGAGCTCTAGAAATACAGAGAAATGTAAAAAACAGTCCCTGCTCTTAAGGAGCTCATATTCTAATGGGCAAGACAATATGTGAATAAGTAGGTCCATAAGATATATTCAAGAGGCTGTAGGCACTGTTTATATTGCTACTCTGAGGTTAGTCAGTCCTACATTGAATATCACTGTGTCTCTCCTTTGGGCCTTCACAACAGAGACTATGCTAGGGAAACACCTATTATCTGCCTCTATATTGGTCTAAACAATAGGCATTTTCATTCATTTTTATTCATATGGACTATTTGGCTATTTGGAATGTTTGAAAGGTTATGTAGGAGGTTCTTCAATATTATGGGGTTTGATGCACTTAGCACAATGACATCCATAAACAATGAGACCTGGAATCCCTTATCATCATCTCTAGAGAATTCCTTATTTTCCATGCAGTGGCAAATATTTTTGGAGTTCCTTGTGTTATGCTTCATTTGAAGCTGATAAATAGAATTGTTGGCCAAAGTTACCTTGTTACCTCTATCAAAGAAACTTGGGAGTTCATAATATATAACATAGAGACACCTTGTGGGAGGAAAGCCCTTAAGTCTATATTTTGCTCTATTCGGTTGAGTGCTTCTAAAAAATATTATTTCAGTCAGTTATGTGACTGTGAGTTAATGTCTACTAAAGAAAATTGTTTATGAAAACCAGCCTATTTCCTTCTAATATTTTTATCAAGGATAACATTTAGATAACTTTTAGATAATTTTTATAAAAATGAGAAATTAGGTATGTGTATAACCGATGTAAGGCAATGTAATTTAATGTTTAGATTCTCTTTGACTAATGAAGAATTCTTATCCTGTTTCTGACACCTACTATCTATGTGACTGTGGATAAGTCACTTGGCATCTTTGAGCCTCAGTTTCCTCATCTGTAGCATGAGGATAATAGTACCTGTTAAATTTATGATATGAAGTCTCAAATATGGTAATATACCTATAAAGTACTTTGCAATCTGTAAATCAGTTTAAACAAATGACAGCTGTTATTGTCACTATAATGAGCAGGAGGAGATGGAAGAGAATTATTTAGGGATGAACCAAGCTCCTCTTCCTTATTCCTTCTTAACAAGATGTGAATTCTCCTTGTTGTTCTATTGTTTTCCAGTTGTGTCCAACCCTTCAAGATATCATTTGGGGTTTTCTTGGCAAAGACACTGGAGAGGTTTGCCATTTCCTTTTCCAGATCATTTTACAGTTGAGGAAACAGGCAAACAGGGTTAAGTGACCTGCCCAGGGTCACGTAGCTAGTAAGTATCTGAGGCCAGATTTGAACTCAGGAAAATGAATCTTCCTGACTTCAGGTCTGGTGCTCTACACCACCTTAACTATGCTGTGAATTCCCTTGACAAGATAAAAATTCCCTTTGTTCTACTCCTTATTAATGAAGCCTAAGTTCTAACAATGACTGAAGTTCATGGGGAGTTCACACACCTGAATTAGGCCCTGGGGCTTGACTTTTAAAAAAGAGGTCAGACAGAATTTGAGACAGACAGACAGACAGATACTTGGGCACATAGATACACCACCACCCCACCCCACCTCTAGACACAGAGTCATACCTGGAGGAAGGCCAGCACAACAACACAGTCTCCTAAGTAGAGAAGGACTCAGTGCTAGGTGAGAACAAAGATTGATGTGGTAGGAAAGAAGGATCTAGATGGAGATACAAAAGGGGAGAAGCATAAGCATAATAAGGTGAGAGGAAGAAACCCAAATTTATCACTTTATTGATACTGCCAGTCAATTAAACAGTGAAGGTCCTGATGGAAAGTGGTACTTAGAATTAGGGAGGGTTGTTAGTCTCCTTAGCAACTAAGTGAAGACATCTAGAGTGTACCTAAATGTCTCGATGATTATAAGTCCCTAGTAGAATTGTGAATTGATCCAGCCATTATGGAAAGTAATTTGTAATTATGAAAAAAAATTAATTAAAACGTCCATGCCCTGTGATCCAGAGCTCCTATTGCTAGGCATATACTCCAAGGACATTAACAACAAAAAGAAAGTTTCCATATACACCAAAATAGAATTTTTTTGTTGTAGCAAAGAATGTAAACAAAATAGACACTCATTGACTGGAGTATGGTCAAATAAATTGTGCCTCATGGATGTAAGGGAATATTACTGTACTTTAAGAAACAATGAATATAATGAATAGAAAAAAGCACAGAAAGACTTGCATGAGGGGCAGCTAGGTGGCGCAGTGAGTAGAGCGTCAGCCCTGGAGTCAGAAGGACCTGAGTTTGATCTGGCCTCAGACACTTAACGCACAAACAAAAAAAAACCTAGCCGTGTGGCCTTGGGCAAGTTACTTAACCCCAATTGCCCTCCAAAAAGAAAAAAAAAAAGACTTGCATGAGCTAATATAAAATGAAGTAAGCTGAACCAAGAAAACAATATACACTATGATCATTACATGTAAATTGAAAGAAAAATAACAAAACAATAGAAACTAAATGCTGCAAAATTATATTGACCAAACAGCTTCAAATAAGAGATGTGAGAAAACTTGTCCCCCCCAACAGAGCATATAATGTGAGGCTTTTTTGATAGTTTGGCTGAATTTTTGTTCTTTATTTCTTAAAAAAATTTCTTCATTATAAGGAATGACTCTCATTCCCCAGTTGATAAAAGGCCAAAAGATATGAACAGGCAGTCATCAGAAAAAGAAATCAAAACTATCAATAGTAACATAAAAAAATGGTCTAAATCACTATTGATTAGAAAAATGCAAATTAAAACTGTCACCTCACACCTATGAGATTGGCTAATATAAAAAAAAGGAAAATAACAAATGTTGGAGAGGATGTGGAAAAAGTGGGACAATAATTCACTGTTGGTGGAGTTGTGAACTAGCTTAACCATTCTGGAAAACAATTTGGAATTATACCCCAAACGTTATACAACTGTGCATATAACCCAGCAATACCACAACTAGCTCTGTATCCCAAAGAGATCAAAGGAAAGGGAAAGGACCTATTTGTACAAAAATATTTATAGCATCTCTTTTTGTGGTGGCAAAAACTTTGAAATTCAAGGTGTGCTCATCAATTGGGGAATGGCTAAACAAGTTTTGGTATATGATTGTGAAGGAATACTATTGTGCTATAAGAAATGAGCAGGATGGGTTGAGAAAAACCTGGGAAGACTTATATGAATTGATGCAAAGTGAAGTGAGCATAACCAGGAGCACACTGTATATAGTAATAGCAATAGTGCAAGGATGATCTACCGTGAAAAACTTAGCTACTCAGATCAAGACAATGATCCAAGACAATGCCAAAGGCCCTGTGACAAAAAAATTCTATCCACCACCAAAGAGAGAACTGATGAACTCTGAATGCAGATTTGAACATACTTTTTAAATTTTCTTTATTTTTATTGTTTTATTTTGCTTGTGTATTCTTTTGCAATATAGATAATGTGGCAATATGTTTTATATGACCTCACATGTATAATTGAAATAAAGTTACTTGCATTCTCAAGGAAGAGGAGTAGAGCAAGAAGGAGGGAGAGAATCTGGAGTTCAAAAGCTTTAAAAATGATTGTTACAAATTTTTTTACATGTAATTGAAAAATATTTAGTGAAATAAATAAAAATAATTTTAAAAATAGGTAATTACTCTGTAGAGGGGTGTTGTTGCAAGGATACGGTGGGAAATGTAAGTACTATAAAAACAAAATATGTCAATAAAAGTTAAAATAAAGAAGATTCATAGGAATGACATAATTTGATTTCTGGGCTTCTTCATTCTTCAAGAATAAATATTATTTGCGGTGACTATGTGGCAGAGTGAATAGAGTACCAGCCCTGGAGTCAGGAGGACCTGAGTCCAAATCTGGCCTCAGACACTTAACACTTACTAGCTGTGTGACCTTGGGCAAGCCACTTAACCCCAATTGCCCTGCCTTCCCCTCCAAAAAAATTTAAAAAAGCAAATAAGAATAAATGTTATTTTGATGGAAAGATTTAAGAAAGGAAAGATATTCCAAGTGGAAGGATTGGCTTAAGTAAAGGAATAGATATTGATAAAAGTAAGATTTGTTCAGAAAATGGTTATTAGAACACAGCCTGGAGTGGAAAATACCCATAGGCGTGATGGAAGTGAAGACTGGAAAAGTAGAAGTTTTGTTTAGGAGGTAATTGCTATTATCAAAGCAGTACTGTAAGAAAATTAATTTAATTCTATTTTGTTGGATAGACATTTTGAAACATTATTATAAAATTACAGAAACTCTCAAGTGAAATAATCACTCAGAAGAACTTATTTTAAACTATCCATACAGGGAAAACTAAGTGGATGAAGAATATCTATTATCCATTACTATTAAATACAATTAGATGGACAACCACAGAGTACATATTTGTGTCTTGGATAGGCAATGAGGTTAGATGGTGAATGGGGCCCAGAATTAGAGGAAGAGTACATATTTATTTGATTGATTAAATTTAGGAAGTTGCACAGTGATGAACAGGATAAGGTGCTATGGATGCATTATGCAGGATTAGAAAGACTCACCACCTAGATGGAAACTTGGAAATATCTATATTCAATCACTGTTCTGGGTACTAGAGATACAAAGAAAGGATGATGTAGTCCCTACTCTCAAAGAGTATACAATCTAACATGAGAACTAATTTCTACCTCCTTTATGACTTTTTCTCCAACTATACCATCCTACATAGCTCTCTCCCTGTTTTTGAATTCTTACACAGTTCACAGTCTTATAATGAACTTATGAGTTGTTATATGTATGGTCCATACTGGCATTTACTCTAATGCTTCATTATTATTATTTCAGTGTTTCATGTGTGAATCTTTTATTCTCACAACTTGACTGTAAGCTGTTTGAAGACTATAGCATCTTATACATTTTATAGTATTCCCTAATTTATACAGCACAATTATGTGATGAATGTTTATTTAACAAGTGAAGAAGTGATTTTTTATTCAGTATGAACATGTACTTCTCTGAACTTACTCCCTACTCTAGCATATGAATATACTTGTTCATTGTTACTGTAATTTGAAGATTTTTTTTATATTGACACAATTATCTGGGTGTCTTTTATTTTCTCATATTGATATCATAGATTATACATTTTTACAAGCTATTGGCTATTTACCATGCTTTGTACAGCATCTACTATGTGTAAATGGTTGTAGAATCAATTTATCAATAATAGTATATGGTAAACAATCATAACAATGGTAATTGTATCAAATTTAGGTTGCATGCCAATAAGTAGGTCCAAAACTTGAGGAGCATGTGGAAAACTGCCCATTTAGATATACCACACCTGGTACCATAGAAAGAAGCAGGTATCAAGATAGGAAAGTGTGTCATTTGAGAGTTACGAGGAAACGATTCAAAGTCATGGCCTCCCTAAGCTAACTAGGAAGTTTATTGAATAAGATAAAAACCATTTGATCATATTTATACATAAAGAATACATGTAGATATGCAATCTCCACTTTTGTATGGCTTAGGGAGAAAAAGCTACTTATGAAACTAGTCCCAGAAAGTCAATTCTACCCAGATCATTGGACAGAATGAAGCTGATAGAAGGTATACAGTCTTATACTGAAAAAGACAAAGGGAGCTGGTGTCTTTTTACCAACGTACCAGTCTAACATAAGCTGATAAGACTAAACACTGGGATTGGCAAAATTCCACTGGAGTCAGGGACTTCCCTCATGGATATTCAGCAATTACTCTAGCTGTTTCTGTCCCTCTTCCTCCTCTAGGTAAAGGTCCTTGAGCTGACTCACTGCATGAAAAGAAGACTAAAAGAGAAGACCAGTAAGTCATGGGATACAACATTAAAAAAAAAAGGGAAGTGGCAATAAAACTTATGACCTCAGATGCCTATAGGTTATAGAAAAAAATGCATAAGTAATAGATAATAAAATAAGGGAAACCAGAGATTCTTACCCAAAAAAAGCAAAATCCTCAGAGGTATTACTGCGACTTTGTTGGATAGGGTCTTTGATTGGTATATAGTCCTGGACAGCTATGTTATATTCAAGAGCAACAGAATAGATAAAATTAAGAAAATAAATAGAATAAAAGGAGTGCTTGTTATTGAATTAAAAGGGAGCAAAGTCATAACATTGTACATTAAGAAAATAATCTTCATATGAAAAAATATAGGAATCCAAGGAAATGATCCTCATTTGGATGAAGATCAACAAAGGGAGAAGTAAAATTATTATCAGAGCATATATAGAGGCTAACTGGACAAAAGAAGGAAATAGACAAGAATTTAAGTAAATCAATCACAAACACTAGTATAGAAGTATGATATTGTAGTAATAGGGGGCTTCAGGTAAGACACAACTGGGGGAAGTCTCTTTTTGCTACCAAAAGCAAAGTGATTGATAGAGTGGGGATTTGCCCACTTTATAATTCAGTCATTCAGCAGGTGATTGTTCTGCATGTCACTTTCTGTCTGTTACTTTCTAAGGTGACTAGAATCTAAATGAAGATAGGCCTATCCTAGGAGAAGCTATTTGGTATGAGTACCAAGGTCATTGAAATTCATACCCAATTCATACCCAAGTCAAGATATCACCCTTTGATGTCATTGATCCTCTTCAAATCAAAGGATAAACAACATTAATGTCATGCCTGGAGGTAACTCACATACTCTCTCAGAAAAAAGAAGGTAACAGAAGAATGAATGAGGAGGCTAAGGGAGGGAAATAGAAGGAAACTAAGGAGGAATAGAAGGAAACTAAAATAGAGGGAAACTAAGGATGAGGCCTCAACACAATGAGGAGAAAAGATTCCACTGAAGAGAACTTTCAAGGAAGAAGAGGTATGTTCTATAATCAGAGATGGAGATCTTACTAAGGATCTAATCTTCAAGGGATTGGTCTAAAGAGTGTTTCATTGCTGTTGGTGCCAAGCTTATTAAGACATAGAATAAGATCCTCCCTACTAGCTAACAGCTTAAAGCTTAATCTTTTCTTTGATAATTTCCTGGCTTGGATTTGAGTCTCTCTATTGGATACCTTACTCTATTATGAACATTTCCAATGCTTCCTGACCTTAATCTCTGACTATTAAATTATACCTAGTTATCATTCATAGAAGAGTATAAGGTGGAGTTACATGACCAATAAGATAGGAGAATAGACATTTTTCAATCTCTACTAACTCTCAAAAAAAAATTCCCAGAAGAGGAATTATGTTCTAAAAGTAGAGCAATTATAGCTGAGTCCAAAGAACAAGAAGATCAAGAAGGTAAATTAGCAATGTAAATTAATGACAGCACTGTAATAGTTCTTTCAGTATTTATACCACATTAGCTGAACACACAAACCAAAACACAAAGCTCATGCTTTGGGACACACTGATGGATTTCTTTTCTATTAAAGAATCTCTAATAGCATGCTCATCCTTGTTCTTCCCCCATCACACTGTTCCAATATGCCATGAACATCAGTTCTTTCTAACTATGTGACAAGGAGGAAGTATAAGGCAGGTTCTCCCAACCCCACAAAAACTGGAAGAAGTTGATTCACCCCACTCAGGGAACTAAAAAATGGAGGGAACTGAGGCACCAGGGTTAAAGGAAAGGTGACTGGAATCTAACTGAAGATAGTCCTATCCTTGGAGAAGCTACTTGGTATGAATACCAAGGTCATTGAAAAGTAAATTCCTCCCAATTCACACCCAAGTCAAGATATCACCGTATGATGTCATTGGTCCTCTTCAAATCAAAGGATAAAAAACATTAACACCAAATCTGAAGGTAGCTCACATAGTCTTTCAACAAAAAGAAGGTACAGAAGAATGAATGAGGTGGCTAAGGGAGGGATTAAAATAGAAGGAAACTAAGGATGAGGCCTCAATGCAATGAGGAGAAAAGATCCCACTGAAGAGAACTTTCAAGGAGGAAGAGTTATGTTCTATAATCGAAAGTGGAGATCTTACAAAGGGTCTAATCTTCAAGGGGTTGGTACAAAGAGAGACCACATCTTCTGAGAGAACGTTGTGCTTCTACTGATAATCCCCTGTTTTAGGAGACAGGAAATTAGAGTTCTTTGATGTAATTAGCACCCAGAAGGATGGAAGGACAAAGACAAAGAGAAATGGCTTCATGGCTAATTAAAAATATAATGATCATGGGGAGGGCAGAGGGTAGAATTACAATACATAACTGGAGAAACAAGGAAATTCCTGCCATAGGGTAATGATAACAATAACAATAACATTTATATAGTGCTTTGTGGTTTGAAAAGTTTATCTCATTTGATCCACTTTATAAATATGATCACATTTAATCTTCAGAAGAAATTCTGGGAGGTAGATGCTATTATTATTCCCAAGTTTACAGTTGAGGAAACTGGGGCAGATAGAATTGGCGTGAAGTGACTTACCCAAGGTCACACAATAAGTGTCTAAGGCTAGATTTGAATTCAGGTCTTCCTAATTTCAGGTCCAGTACTCTATCCACTACAGTATCACTGCTTCTATTACTTACCTCATGTATTGATACTTCTAAGAATGAGAAAAAATGGGTAACGGAGCAAGATCTACAAAGGCAATAATACAGATATTGGTTAGAAAGGGTTATACAGATTTGGTACTTCAGAAATATTAATTCCAAGAGAAACACAAAGAGACTAAAGAAGACATAGTATAAAAATATAAAGATTCTGAATCAAAGAATAAAAGTACAGAAAGAGAAAAAAATTAGTGAAGAGAACAAAATAAACAAATACTTCCTAGAGAAAGAGTCAGAAAAAAGGAAAAAAAACAAATAAGGGAGAAATGAGTAGAAGAATTAAATACTAGATTAGAAAGAAAAATAAATCAATAAGTTAAGTAAAACTTCAAAATTAGAGAAAGTTGATAAATGGAAGAGGGAGGTTTGAGGACAGAGAAAAATACTCTGCAGAAATAGGGTTTCATTGAAATATATTATGCAAAACTACTCATAGTGACAAAATACTAGCTAAAAGAGGAAGGTTGACAAAATAAATCTTATTTTGAAAAAATGATACTAGAAATACAAGTGAAGAAAAACCATAAACCTGACTAAATTAAATTGAATAGATTAAGCAATCCAATAAGATAAAAGAGAATGGCAGATTGGATATGAAAACAGATCCCCACAATCTGTTGCTTATAACAAACACATCTAAAAAAAGCAAACATAGAATAAAAATGAGAGGCAAACAAAATGTATTATGTATCAGATGAATTTAAAAAGCAAGAGTTTCAATCATGCTATCAAAGTGAAAAAATGAAAATTTATGACATAAACAGAGATAAATAAGGAAATTAAGGAAACAGACAAGAAACCAATATCAATAGTAAGCTTTTATGCTCCAAATGACTTAGCATCTAAGTCCATAAAGGAAAAAATATTGAATTTCAGGAAGACATAGATGGTAACACACTAATAGTAAGATACTATTGTTAGAGAAATCAGAGCAAAAGACATATGGCACCTTCAGAATGGGACCGCAAAAGACTATACATATTTTTCAATACCATATGATACTTTCACAAAAATTGACCATGAATTTCAAATAACTGTAAAAAGATTGAAATACTAAGCATATTATTT
The DNA here is from genome assembly GCA_011680675.1 of Gymnobelideus leadbeateri. Lineage (NCBI taxonomy): Eukaryota > Metazoa > Chordata > Mammalia > Diprotodontia > Petauridae > Gymnobelideus > Gymnobelideus leadbeateri. Next base: position 108,324 of record WOXC01000059.1, read on the forward strand.
ACAGAATACAATAAAAGTAAAAAACAAACAATAAAAATAACAACCAGGGACTATAAACAAAAGACATAGACCTAAATGGAGATTTAATAATAAAATCCTAAATAATGAGTGAGTCAAAAAATAAATCTTAGAAATAATAATTGTGGGACATGAGAGGACATACCAAAATTTCTGGGATAAAGCTCAGAGGAAAATCATATCCCTAAATACATACATTAACAAAATAGAAAAAAATTAGAACTAATGAACTGAGTATGCATTTTAAAAATCTAGAAACCTAGAAAAATTAATAAGTTCAAAATTAACACAAAAGAGGAAATCTTGAAGACTAGAAGACAAATAATAGTAATAATAAAGCTAATATTTATATATCGCTTACCATGCACCAGTCACTTTATTAAATTCTCTACAATTATTGTCTCATTTGATCCTCACACAACTCTGGGAGATAGGTACTATTTTCACCATTTTACAGATATTGAAGCTGAAGCAAACAGAGATTAAGTGACTTGCCCAGGGTCACAAAACGAGTAAATATTGGAGGTAAAATTAAAAGTCAGGCCTTCCTGACTACAGGCCTGGTGCGCTACCCATTGTAGCACCTACTTGTTCCCAAATAGATAAATGGAAAACCAGAAATATTCTACCATTGATAAACAACAAAAAAGGTTGTTCTTTGAAAGTACTAACAAAACTGAAAAACTTTTAATTTGTACCTATTTGCTCAACAACTGTCAAGGCCCTTGAGTCCTAAGATCTCCCACTTTTTTGATCCCAAATCTCATTCACTTTCCCCAAGTAAAGATGAATGTTCAATAGAAAGGCAGAGACAAAGCTAAGGTTAATGTTTCACCTTCCTGGTTAGTCACATTCTCAGCTTTTCATATGTAGACATGGTTAGTTACCCCTACATCACTGTGTACTACTCAGGGACCCTTTCACTTTTGCACGAGAAAGTCATCATCCTGCCATATACTCTGTGCACAGTTGCTCATATCACATGTGGAGCAAAATACAATGTGTTCAGGGCACTGCATTTTAGGAAGATCGCTGCTATGCTGCTTTGCCCAGAGGAGAGAGATCAGGACGGTGAATGATGTTAAGGTCCTGTCACATGAAAATTAGTTAAAAGACCTGGGGATGTTTAGCCTAAAGAAGAGAAGACTTGGGAGGACTGATTAACAGACTTCAAGAATTTGAGGTACTTTCATGATGGAATAGGTATTATATTTGTTCCCCTTGACTTTATATAAGGAAACACTTTCTAAATAATTAGAACTGTGTAAAGGCAGAATGAGTTGCTCTCTCATTGGGGCTCTTTATTCGGGGGCACGATGACCACTTATTTGGGGATATGGTAGAGAGGATTCTTGGTTAGATTTAGGCTGAACTAGAGAACATTTCTAATTCTTAAATTATGGTATGATCTTATTGTATAAATAACCATTTGAGAATAAAACTGAAGGAAATGGTAAGAACAAATCAGGTATAATGAAAAAATTAAATTCCCAATATGTATCCATGACTACCTATTAACAAACAGTGAGCCATTATAAATTATAGTCTAAAATACAAATGCAAAGATAAATATGAAATTATTCTTCAAGGGAAGTAATATTAAAACATGTTCTAGATAGAATATAATAGCCATCAAGTACTGATGGAATAGAGAAGGCAATTTAATATTCACCTCTCACTACTTTTATATATTGTTATTTTGTATGTAGGTTATGTCTATATGATGCAAACTATTGGATCATATTGAGTTTATGTAATAATTAGATTTGATCAATTAGGCTGATTGAAACAGGTGAAAATCCTCAGTTGATAAAAATAGCTATAAAAATAAAAATAGTGGCCACATATAAATACCATATGGATAACACAAAACATTCCAAAAGTCTTAGTGCAATTTGTAGTTATTAGGGGTTTTAAAACTTAAAATTGCACTGAGATTTTTGGGGCACTCCATATAGTTATTGAATGTCATATCAGAAACTCAGAAATGAGGATAGGAATAGAGACAGCCAATGGCATAGTCTTGGTAGTAGGATGGTTCAGGAGCAGAGTTGGAGTTTGGAGAAAGGAAGAGGTAGGTAGATGAAATTTAATAGTAGAAAGAGTATTGGACTTGAAATCAGGAGACACCAAGGTTCAAATGATGTACCTAATATTTCCCATCTAGATGACCATGGATAAGTCACCTTACCCCTCTGAGCCTTTTTCCATCTGGAAAAGGTAGATAATATTAACATCTATAGCACATGCTTTACAGGGTTTTTGTGAGGATACCATAATGTAATGGATACAAAAATGCTATATAAATGTTAGTTATTATTTTTGTACCATTCATTCCCCAATGACCCGTTGGCAACTCAATTTACCTGACTTGGTGCAAACTTTGGGTATGCTTTAGGTTCTTCCTATCTCCTATGGCTCCTTCTGGTGGCAAAAGCAATCTGTAGGGTGCTACTTCTTTCCTTCTCTCTCCTTCTTTCCTTCTCTCTCCTTCAGTGGAGGGGCCTCTTTTTCTTTGCCAGTGCCATGACCGCCCTCAGGCCCCTCGTGAAGCCTAAGATTGTCAAGAAGAGGACCAAGGAGTTCATCCAGCACCAGTCCGACATATGTCAAGATCAAGAGAAACTGGCATAAACCAAGAGGCATTGACAACAGGGTGCAAAGGTGATTCAAGGGCCAGATCTTGATGCCCAATATTGGTTATGGAAGCAACAAGAAGACAAAACACATGCCAAGTGAATTCAGGAAGTTTTTGGTGCACAATGTCAAAGAGCTAGAAGCGCTCCTAATGTGCAACAAATCATACTGTGCTGAGATTGCTCACAATGTTTCTTCTAAGAATTGGAAAGTTATTGTTGAGAGAGTAACTCAGCTAGCCATCAAGATCAATTCAAACACTAGAATGAGGAGTGAAGAAAATGAGTACAAAGCTCTGCACATTTTTATTTGTGTTAAACCCTTAAACTACTAAAAAAAAAAAAAAAAGCACTCTACAACTCTACTCAAGGATCATAATGTACTGCCTTCCCTGGTGACTGGTGACTCTTTGTGTGGCTCTGGGGTCATATCTTGGTTCTCCCAGTGTCTCAGAGTCCCCAAGTATAAAATGAAAATGATAGACTTGGACAATCATCTAGTGCCTAGTATTTAAGTCCTGAAATGATGCATGCTGGACAGATAAAAGAGAAGAGTTAACATCAAGAACCATACTACTACATGAGACCTAGAACTAGAATAGAAACTTTCTTGCCTTAGTGTTTGATATGTTATCTATCTATTGTAATGTTAATGGAATATAAGATCTTCCCTGTCCATTAATAGGCCTCACATGGAGCCCATTAAGGGAAGACTGTATAGGGGAGGCTTGTTTGTAGGAAGGTTTTCACGCCTTTTACTAATTTCTAATTAAGCACCGAGTCAAAAGGGTCATGATGCATTCTGACACAGAGAAATGTATATATACTCTGAGTTAGTATTTTGCTTTGGGGGCTTGCTTATGAGAAGGATCTTGTGATTCCCTGGTCAAGATTCTGAATGACTGTATGTTCAGAGCTCCCCAACTGCTGTGATGTAAAAGCTGTCTCAAACCAGGGATGCATGTAAAGTGTATAGTTGATTCAGGCAGAGCCCTGTCTGTTAGTCTTTATTTCTCTGCTTGTATTTTCTCTGAAGTTCAGGGTGCTGACTTTTCCCCTGAACTAGTGAATGTAATTAAAAAAGATTATTGACCCCTTAAACAATTATCTTTCCTAGTAAAGCAGATCTAAGAACCTGTGCTAATAGCCATCCTGGGTATGCCAGTGTGATTACTGTTACATTTATCTATCTATCTATCTATCTATCTATCTATCTATCTATCTATCTATCTATCTGTCTGTCTATCACCTATCCATCCATTCATCCATCCATCCATCCATCCATCCATCCATCCATCCATCTATCTTTCTATCTACCTATCTATCTAATCAGAAGATATTGAAAAAAGCACTACAGACACAGTGGCCCTTCTTCACTATTTTAGTAATAGTAACTTACCAAGAATCCAAGAATAAAACTAGTCCAAAAGAGTAACACTAATACAAATGTACAAACTAGAACAATTATTTGAAAACAGCAAAGCTACAGGCAGACAGTATGCCAGGTAAAGGAAAATATTTAATTTATGCTCATAAATTAAAAGGCTAAATTTAATTATTCTAAATAACATTTATTTATAACCAGTATATTTTAGTAAAATATAGATTTAAACTTCAAAATAAATATATCTCTTTTGCATATACATACTACTTTCATCGCCTCCCCTCTTTTCTATTCTCCTTATGCTTCACTTAGTCACCTTCATGCAGTATAAATGTTTCTGAAAATATTTTCTTCTATTATAATCATAACTAATCAGGTCCCTCTTCTTCAGAGTCTTCTATCCAAACAATTTCCCCCACATTCAGCATCTTTAGAACACTTTATAGTTTCTCCTACTTTTCCTCTAACTGATTTGTGTCACTGTTTTAATCAGGTACCTTTTGCTTTTCTCTTTTGGGGTCTGGACATCTTTAGCTTTTGACTGGTAAGCTTCCTTGCCTCAAATCCTTTAATTCAGAGGTTGTCAAAATATGGTCCCTAGTGGTCCTCAAGACTCTTTCGGGAGGTCTATAAGGTAGAAACAATTTTCATAATAATACTAAGGTGCTGAGTATTCAACTACTACTTCTTTTTCCCCTGATTCAGTTTTTTCTTTATATACTTCAACCAAAACAGCATATTACAACAGGTTGAATGCAGTGGCAGATGTGAGAATCCAGAGAAGAGGTTAGGTGGTAGGAGATAAAGTGCTGGACCTGGAGTCAGTAAACCCTGAGTTCAAATCTAGCCTCAAACACTTACTAGTTGTGTGACCTTGGATAAGTCACTTAACCTCTGTTTCATTTTCTCATTTGTAAAGTGGGGAAAATAACAGCACCAACCTCCAAGGATTGTTGTGAGGATAAAATAAGATCATATGTGTAAAGCATTTAGCATAGTGCCTTGCACACAGTAGGTGTTATATGAATGGCCTTATTATTAATGCTTATTTTATCAGACATTAAAGAGATGTACAAAAATATATAAGCCAATGCCCCTTTTCTCACTATTTTTGTTTCAGAAAATAAACTTATTTTTCATAAAACATGTTATTTGTGTTAACATAAAGTGGGTTTTCATTGTTATTTTAATGAAATAATAATGATTTTAATTATTTATCAGTTTTAAAATCTGTAATGAAGGTATTGATATATATGTGTGCATATAGAAATATAAACAAAATTCTGATAAGCAAAAACTCTTCAGGGTCTTCAATAATTTTTTTGGAGGGAGGAAGGAAGGGCATTTGGGGTTAAGTAATTTGCCCAAGGTCACACAGCTAGTAAGTGTGTCAAGTATATGAGGCAGGTCCTTCTGACTCCAGGGCTGGTGCTCTATTCACTGCACTACCTAGCTACCCATCTTCAATAATTTGAAGAGCATAAAGGGGATCCTCAGACTAAAACATTTGAAAATCACTATTCTATAGCACAAATTTTCCAAGATGACACTATAACTTCCTTGATAGAATAAAAACTGACAGATGGACTGCTTGCTCCCCCCTTTACGATATGTTATCCCTGATTCCCTATGACTTTCTCAGATTTTTTTTGAGAGGGGGTCTGATCTATACATTGTATATGGAATGATAGGATTTAGAGCCAAAAGGAACCTTAGAGATCTTGTCTAACTTTCTCTTTTTGAATATTATGGGCCATTCGAATTCAGTGTCTGATGTATATAAAATCTATGCTAGAGGTCTATGACTATGCCAGAAAATTGGTCTACATCCCCCTCTATTCTAGAAGGAGCTGAAATTTTGGGAGAATCAAACAGTGTACTAAGTAGACTGAGGCACAATTTTCTGAGCATGATCAATTTATTAGTAAAGTGTGAATTTATGAATAAGAAGGATCTCAGCTTCCTTAGCAAAGCTGAGACTCCAAACGAGGAGGACATAACTTAAATAATCCCTTAAATAACTTTTGGGGAGAACAGAACAAAGAACAGCATTTCATAGGCAGAAAACAAGTTATGATTGTTTATAAGAGTTTAACATCATGAATAGTGAAATCAATATGATTGGTTATAGATCTGAGGCACGGGGAACTGGTTAGATGATTGATTGGAAACTGGGAATGAGGAGCTAGCAAGAACCCTCTCCTTCCCTCTTGTGACAAGCTATGTTTATTGTTTGATTCCACCTGTAAGGTTACATGTAGTGGACCAGATTTATTTGGATAACAAAACAGAGGTCCTTGAAGTATAGCTTGGTGGTGTACCAGATTCCCTGATGCTCACCTGCATCCCTCATGGAAAAACAGATTTCCTTCAGGCAGGAATAGAACAATGATTAGCTGGAAAACTGGATTTCTAAATTTAATTCTACAGGCCAGTTGAATTTCAGAACTAAGTTCAGAAACAAAGAGCCACAACTTATGCAGCAACAGGACAAAATCAATTAACTATAAATAAGATAAATTAAAAAAGACAGAATCATTCTGATCATTTCAATTCTTCCCTTTGATCAATGAGAGACATATGTGTCTCCCATAGATCATGTATCAATAATCTAATTCTATAAGATTTTTAACATAGTCATTAACAGTATGTACTGACTTCAGTTTTTCTAATGTAACTTTAGAACAGTCTTTAACATAGCAACTAAAGCAAAATAAAAAAAAAAGAATTCTAAAACAGAGGGCAATAAATGCCCATTTACCAATGATGGTTCACAGGCTGTTTTCCTGCAGCCAAGTGAATAAGAGAAGAGATTTCTCTGGGGTCACCTAAAGGAGATGGTTGGGTTTCAGCTATAGCTATTTGACTCTTATATAGACTTGTCACAATTTTTACTGACCAATTAATGTAAGAATAATAAGATTGATTAATCACAGCACAAGCTATAATAAAAATATCTAAAGCCAAGGACTAATTTTTAGAGGGAGGATTAAAATCATCAAGGTAATAAAGAAAACTCAGCAAACAGATACAGTGAAACAAAAAGCCAAAGTAGTACAATAATGATCATTAATATTAACTACCATCAAGTTTCCTTGTAGCTTAGTACCTCACTCCCAATGTCCTTTTAATCAGCACATTACATCTTGTATCCCAGATATCCCATGTAGTTTGATCTCTGAAAACATCTTCTCTTGTTTATTCTGGAGTAGGTCTCACTCTGGTTCCAAGTCACTTGTAGAGATTCTTAGATACTTCTGCTTAAATCCCTTGCAAAATAGATCTCAAGACAATATATACCCTCCTGAATTTTGCTTCTTTAATAACTAGTTCACATGGAGAAAACCAACTCAAGTTTTATTTTCTCAGCAAGAATTTATTAAACACTTATTATGAGCAAGTAACTGTTCTAAGCTCTGAGAATATAAAGAGACAGGAAAAATCAGTTTCTTCCCTCAATCAAGTTATATTCTAATGGGGAAATGTATGTTACTAGGTACATATAAGATATAGATAGTGTAAGTAGAAGGTAATCTCAGAGGGAAGTCATTAGTAGTGGGAGGGTATGGAAGAGTGTGGAGATGGAGAGAAAGAAGGAAGAACCTAGAAAAGCCTCATGTAGGTGAAAATTTTAATGAGTAGTGCTTCTTCAAGCAGGCCAGGGAAACCAGAAGGTGAGGGTGAGAAGGGAGTGCATTCTCGGCATGGGGGGCAGCTGGTGCAAAGTCAACAAAAAGGCCTTCTTCACTAGAATGGGCAGAAAACAGCCACTGAATACCTGTGTATGATCAAAAAAGAAGAACCAGAAACTTTCATCCATCTCATTATGAACCTCCAGAAGCAAGCTTACCCAGCCTCCATACGGGTGACTGCATCAGACAGAAAAGGTTACACATGTGCCAAAGGACTGTTTGATCCCATTATAGAAAAAAATGCTCCAAATCTTTGCTAATTAAAGAAATGCACATTTAAAAAAGTTGAGGTTCAGGGGGGGCTAGGTGGTGCAGTGAATAGCGTGTCGGCCCTGGACAGAAGGACCTGAGTTCGGATCCGACCTCAGACAACGCACAGACAAACAAAAATCTAGCCGTGTGACCTTGGGCAAGTTACTTAACCCCAATTGCCCTCCAAAAAGGCAAAAAAAAAAAAAAATTGAGGTTCTACCTCACACTTATCAACATGACAAAACTGACAACAACAACAACAACAAAATACTAAAGCAATAAATGCTGGAGGGAATTTTTGAAAACAAGTACGTTAATGCACTAATGGTAGAGCTGTGAACTGGTCCAATCATTCTAGAACTGATTTGGAACTATGCTCTAAAGCTTTTAAATTGTGTATGCTCTTTGATACAGCAATACCACTATTAGATCAATACCCCCAAAGACATCAAATAAAGAGAAAAACAACTCACCAGTACAAAAATATTTATAGCAGCTCTTTTTTAGAGTGGCAAAGAATTGGAAACTAAGGGAGTGCCCATCGATTGGGGAATGAATGAATAAATTATGGTATATGAATATGTTGTAATATTATTGTGCCATAAGAAATTATAAAAGGGATAGTTTCAGAAAAACCTTAGGAAAACTTGTATAAAATAATGTAAAGTGAACTGATCAGGATCTATTAATATGATAACAACAAACTGTAAAGAAAAGCAATATTGAAAGACTTAAAAACTCTGATCAATGCAATGAGCAACTATGACTCCAGAGGACCAACATGCTAGTCTCTTCTTGCCAGAGGGTTGACAGACTCAAATTGAAGACTGAGACATAACATTCTTAGACACATGAATGTGGGAATTTGTTTTGCTTAAATATGCATATTTGTTAGAAAGGTTTTGTTTTCTTTTTTCTCAGCTAGAGAGGGGAAAAGAGTAGGTAGAGGAGAGCTTGGGATACGAGAGGCTAGCTCAGGACAGAGTTACAGGGAGGAAGGGAAAGAGGGAGGGAGAGAGAGACAGACAGAGATAGAGAGGCAGAGAGAAGGAGATGGTGGTCATTAAAATGTTTTTTAAATGCATAGAAGAAAAAAAATTAAGGTCTGGAAGAATCACAAATGAGCAGGACAGCTCTGAAAGTAAACTGAATTCATTAGACTTGAAAGAAAAAGCAAGTTGTACATAACAGAGATTTGCACTTTTACATGCTATGACTCTCTCTGATCCACCTCATTTTAAACAAATGCTTTATTAACTTCTGTTTTACATCATTCATTTCCACCAGATTTTGAGTTACAATCATTTTCCCCCCATTATTCCCCTACCCAACCTCCCAGAATAGTAGTCCCACAAGATATCACTTCCTCCAATCTGCTCTCTCCCATACCTTCTCCCATACCCCCATCGACTTTTCCATTAGAGGAAGGTGAATCTTTTTGTCCCAATGCCTGCACATCTTATCTCCCTATTACAAGCGAAAGAGTATTATTAATAGTATTTATATATATTTGAAACATTTAATGTTACGACCTCGAATTTCAGATCCATTTCCTTCCTCCCTTGTCACCCATTCCTTCTTGGGAGATAAGTAATTCAGTATATGTTGTACATGTCTAGCTATGCAAAACATTATCATAGTAGATATATTGTACAAGGCTGTTTATAATTCCCTCCCACTCATCCCACCCCCCACCTGGTCCATTCCTTACATGATCCTGTCCCTCTTCTATAGTGGGTACTTCCAACCTCCCCTCACCCCAAGGATGCCCTCCCATCCATCATCTCTCCTCTCATCCCCCTTCCCCCTATCCTGCTGCAGGTTGAGATATCCCATTTAGTATGTATGTCATTTTCTCCCTGAACCAAATTCAATCTGAATGTGGTTTTGCCTTTTTAGCCTTCCTTATTCTCCCCCTCCTTTGCAACTACTTCCCCTTGCTTCTTCTACATGGGATAGTTTACCCTACCCTGTCTCTCCCCATCTCCTCTTGCCACTTTCCTCTCTCACCTCATAATTTCATCCCTTGGGTACTCTCCCTTCCCAACAAAATCAACCTATGCCCTCTATCCATATATAACTGTAACCATATACACACACATTCACATGTGTATTCATATGACCACACCCCCTTCTTCCATTATTTTCATAGTGAGAAAGATATCATCAGTCACAGATATTGCTTTTCCATATAGGAATGTAAATAGTTCAACTTTGATAAGTCCCTTTTGATTTCTTTTCCCTGATTACCTTCTCAGGCATCTCTTGCTTCTTGTGTCTGGATGTCAAATTTTCTATTCAATTCTGGTTTTTTCCTCAAGAATGCTTGAAAGTCCTCTATTCCACTGAATGACCATATTTTCCCTGAAACAAAATACTCAGTTTTGCTGGGTAGGTGACCCTTAGGTTCATTTTCAGTTCTTTTGCCCTCTGGAATGTCATATTCCATGCCCTTTGATCCCTCAGTGTAGAAGCTGCCAGGTCCTGGGCTATTCGGATTGTGTTTCCACAATATTGAAATTGTTTCTTCCTGGCTGCTTGTAGTATTTTCTCCTTGATCTGGGGATTCTGGAACCTGGCTATAATATTCCTGGGAGTTTTCTTTTTGGGATCTTTTTCAGGAGGTGTGCGGTGGATTCTTTCAACCTCTATTTTGCCCTCTGGATCTAAAACATCAGGGCAGTTTTCCTTGAGAATTTCTTGAAGGGTAATTTCTAGGTTCTTTCCTTGATCATGGCTTTCAGGTAGTCCAATAATTTTTAAATTGTCTCTCCTGGATCTATTCTCCAGGTCAGTGGTTTTTCCCATGAGATATTTCACATTGCCTTCTAATCTTTCGTTTGTTTGGATCTGCTTAACAGCATCTTGATTTCTCATAAAGTCACTAGCTTCCATTGCTCCAGTCTAACTCTGAAGGAATGAATCTCCTCAGTGAACTTTTGAGATTCTTTTTCCATCTGGCAAATTCGACTTTTTAAGGCATTCTTCTCCTCAATGCCCTTTTGGGCCTCCTTTGCCATTTGAGCTCGTCTATTTTTTAAGGTGTTGTTTTCCTCAGTCAGGCTGTTGACCTTCATTTCATATTTTTCCTGCATCCTTCTCATTTCTCTTTCCAATTTTTCCTCCACTTCTCTTATTTGATTTTTCAAGTCCTTCTTAAGGTCCTCTATGGCCTGCAACCCGCTCATGTTTTCCCCTGGGGCTTTTGGAGCAGGACTTCTGACCTCACAGTCCTTTTCCTGCTCTATGCCCCCAAAATAGGGGTCTAGGGTTGCATTTTTCTGTTTCCTTTGCCTTGGCATGTTGCCACTTAATTGCTTGACTTTTGGGCTTGTTGCCACACTATGGCTTTAAGGCCAGCTAGAGGAATTTTCATCCCAAACGTGTGGGGGGGCAACTTCCGTTTCTGGTAAGCTGTAAACCCACCCACAACTTCCACCCTAGACCACAATCCAGATCCAGGGAGGTTAAAGCAAGAGCGATTACCCCCCAAGACTGATCGATGGATCTCCCCACGATTTGTAGGCTGGGAGCCAGAGCTGCCTCTTTAAACTACAAAATGGCGTGTCTCCTCAGCGGCTTCTAGCCCCCAGGGGAGGGAGCTGAGGCATTCCCCAAATACAGGTCCCAAAGTCAATAGGACACTAACCTCTTACTTTGTCCCAGGCAAGTCTATGTTGATAATTCTGGAGTCGCCACAGCTCCTGGTGTTCTGGGGTTCCTCCAGCCGGCTGCTGGCCCTGCCGCCCTGGGGCTAAAACCTCGGCTCACGAGGACCTGGGCTCGGCTCGGCTGGGCTCCTGCGCTCTGCGCGCTGCCGGCTCCCAGACCGCTGGGCTGGTCCTTCCTGCAGAGCTGCTGGGCTGTCCTCAGCGGGAGGTTAGCTTCTCTGTGTTGTTCTGTGGGTGCTGGGGCTCCAGAAGTTGTTCACAGTCCTTTTTTACATAGTTTGTGGGGAATCTGGGGGCAGAGAGGCTTGGAAGAGCTGTTTCTACTCCGCCATCTTGGCTCCGCCCCTGATCCACCTCATTTTAGTTGATATTTGTTTTATTCAGAATTTTAAAATGGGGGGAAAAGTGAGTAAAATGTCACTTAAGCTGAACCTTTAACAAGCTAAAGGGTTTCAAAAAGTAGAGGCCTACAAGAGAGTCTATGCAAAGGCATAAGAGCATAAGATGGATGTCATGTACAGAGAACAGCAGGCAAGTAGACTAGTGGACCTACAGCATAAAATATGTGAGGGGGAGTAATATATAATCATCCTGGAAAGATAGAGTATAGCAGAATTTTGAAATGCTTTAAATACCAAAGAAAGGACTGTTAAAAATTTATCCTAGAGGCAATGGAGAGCCCCTGAAGCTTCTTGAATAGGAGGGCACCATCAGACCTATGCTTTAAGAATAACAATTTGGCACCTGAGTGGAAGCTAGCTTGGAAATAGGACAGTTGTTTGCAGGGAGATAAATGAGAAGGTTATAGCAATAATTCAGGCAAAACTTAATAAGGCCTTGAACTAAGATAGTTGTCATATGAGCAGTGAGAATGGAACAAACAAGAGATGGAGGTAAAATCAACCAGACTTGTCCACTGATAGGGAGAATGAGAGTTGAGTCAAAGGTGACTCCTGTTGCAAATGTGGGTGACTGCAAGAATGGTGTTGTTGTTAATAGAAATGGTAAGGTTAAGAGGGCAGGTGAATTTATGGGGAAAGATAATAAATTAAGTTTTGGACATGTTGATTTGAGATGCTTATAAGGCATCCAGGTAAAGACATCCAGCAGACAATTGGAGATGTGGGACTGGATCTCAGGTAAGAAAAGAGGTATTGGCTATATAGATTTGGAAGTCACCTGTATTAGAGATCATAGTTGAATCCTTGGAAGTTGATGAGATCAGCATGAGAAAGTGTAGAGACAGAAGAGAAGGCCCAGGTCATATCTCCCTAGGATATGATAGACATGAGACATATATGATGGCATTGAGAAAACCTGAGGTCTAATTCTCTCATTTTACAGACAAAAAAAAAAAAATGAGGCAGAGAAGTTGTGACTTGTCCAGAGCTACAGCTAGTATTTGAGGGTAGGATTTGAATCCAGATCTTCCTAACTCCAGGTCTAGAGATCCATCCAATACTCTTTGCTACTTCTGACAGGGAAAGATAGAAGGTCAGTAGGTTTTGATTAGATAAAGGAATTTTATAATGATTAGTTGTAAAGGTAGAATGCTTATAGGTGATGACAGGTCAAAGATACAAGTTTGAGGAGCTTCAGTGAGTAACTTGAAGGCCCCAAGTGTTGCTGTTTGTCCTTCTTTCTCTGAGAGGACCATGACATTAGGAAGGTGATGCTATGCCATACAGGTGAATTGGATTTAAGTGAGGGAGGGCTTTGCAAAGTCACCAGCCTCTCTCTCTCCTCTGGAGCCATCTAAATCCAGTGGTAAGATATAGATCAGGATGACCTCCCAAGGTCCCAAGTATAGGACTAGGATGAAGAGTAAGGCTGTTAGAAAGGTGTGTATAACTCCTTGATTAAAAAAAAGGTAGAGTGATCTATGGGTTGGTAGATTCAATTCCTATGTGCCATGCACTGTGCTAAGCATTGGGGGTATAAATAAGAAAGACAGGGCCAGCCTTCAAGAAGCTTAAAGTCTAATGGGGAAGACAACACACTAAAGGAAGCTGAAAAGGGCGGGGGAAGGAGAAGTGAGGGGAGGACCACCAGGGGGTGGAGAATGATGTTCTATGCAATTGAAACCAAGTAGAGCTGCTGATGAAAAGTGGAGAGTTATCTGAAAGATAACTTACTTTCAGAGCTGTCCTGCTCATTTGTGATTCTTCCAGACCTTAGATCCCAGAGATAAAGGAAGGCTTTGGGAGGAATTGGTGCTCCACCTTCTAGCCCTCCAATGAGAAAAGAGAATCAACTGAGAGAGAAGGTGTGGAACATCAAAAACTCAATCAGTATGATGATGAAATTTTGGTGATCAAGTTACCCTGGGTAATACATGATCTTCCATGGAGTCTAAACTAAGCAGAGCTATTGATGGAGAGTGGAGTTATCTCCACTCTCTAGAAAGCCTCCAGGATCTGGATAGGGTGATATATTTGGATAGAGTGAATCACAACAAAAAAGAGTTTGAAGTTGCTAAGTGATGGTGGTGAGGGGAGTGGCTAGAAGTGGTAGTGAGGAGCAAGAGGCATGTCTGTGCTCCATCCTGGCTGAGTAAATGAAAGAAGGTACAGTTAGTATTGGAAAGACTACCAAACACTGAAAAAAGGGCAATGGTACTCTTTTGGGAAAGATTCAGCTTTTCTTGCCTGTGAAGAGAAGGAACAAATAGAATGGAGTTCCAGAGGTCATAATGGAAGGAGAAGATGGAGTGAAATTGGAACTGGGAAACCTAGGACTGACATGGATGAGTATGAAGAAATGTAACTATGTAAGTCAGTGGTGTCAAACACAAATAAAAGTAGGGGCCACTAAACCATGCATAAGGATCCCTGCAAGTCACATATTGTCTTAGAAAACCACATATTAATATTACCCATTTTCCTTATATTTTTGTTTTTTTGTTAAATATTTCCCACTTTCATCTTAATTTGGTTTGGGTCACACTTGGGATTTTGTGAGCCATATGTTTGACACCTATGAACTAAGTGATGGCTGGCAAAGGGAGTTTTGGTTATAGATTGCCTATAACTCTGAACCACAGGGATCCTGAATGGAGCCATAACCAGTAGATGGTTATAGCCTTCCCAATAGTAATAATAATCAATTGATAGTCAATGAAGCACCATTTATTAAACCCCTACTTTGTTCAAGGCATGGTTATTGTAAAGCCAAACATGAGCAGCTTTCCAGAGGACTACTGCTGTGAACAGCTTCAAGGTTCTGATTACACAGTATAGTGAACTCTCTATTTATTCAGTAACAAATTAAAGCAAAACATTCACAGAAATTAAAGTACAGCACTCACAATGTTACAACTTAAGAGTTTATTGCTAAAATGGCCACACAGTTTTCACCAAAGTGGTCACATAGTTTTAAGCAAAAGATAACATTCATTTAGTAGCACAATCATTTAATAAGTCTTTGATCCAATCATCCTTAAAGAGGCAAGCTTCCTTAATTGATCCAAACTCCTCAGGGTTACACCTCTTTCTTATACTCCCACTACAAACCCTCATAACATATTGCCCCTCCTAGATCATACATCCATTAATATTAATGAGGTTAGTTGAGCAAGTGCAGTAGTGAGGACACTGGTGACAGGGCCTGGCCTCTCCGGTTTGAACCTATTGTCCTATCCCAACCTTTCTGATTCCTCCTGGTGTCAGGATGGCCACTGTCTCCTTAAAATAAGATAAGTGTGCTTCCCCTATAGCTTGGGAGTGTTAATTATCTCCCAATAACATCTGTGGGAGCAAAACAAGATACCATAATATCCCCTCTTAAATAATTAAACAGAAATCAGAAGTTAGCTGGAACCTGAAAAATCATATCCCTTAAAACAGGGCTGAGGAACCTGTGACCTTGGGGTAGGGGGGAAGAAAGAGCCTAGGGGATTCTGTTCCCTTCTCTCTTCTGACACTTCCCACTCTAGTGTAGGCTCTCATCACCTCCTGCCTGGGTTATTGCAATAGTTTGCTGGTTGGTCTGCCTGTATCAAGTCTCTCTCCACTCTAATCCATCCTCTAGGTCCTGCCATATCATCTGCTTCTCCCTCTCCCCCCACCCTTATGTCCAAGATTGAATGCAAAGCTTTGATTTGGAATTCAAAGCCCTTCATAACATAGCCTCCTTCTCTCTTTCCAGTCTTCTTACACCTTACTCCCCACTGCCATGAAGTAACACTGGCCTCCTAGCTGCTCTACAAACAAGATACTCTATCTCTTAACCCTGCACATTTTCTCTGGCTGTTCCCCCATGCCTGGAATACATGCAAAGTAGACCTCCTCAACTCTGCTTACTGATTTCCTTGATTTCCTTTAAGTCTCAACTAAAATCCTATCTTGACAGGAAGATTTTCCCAACCCCTCTTAATTCTAGTTGCTTTCTCTCTGTTAATTATTTCCTATTACTATTAAAGTGCTACACTCAATATGTCTGCAAGTTTGAAAAACTCAACAGTGATCACTGAATTGGAAAAGATCAGTTTATATCCTAGTCCTAAAGAAGGGCAATGCCAAGGATTGTTCCAATTACCCAACAGTTGTATGCATTTCACAGGTTAGCAATGGTATACTTAAGATTCTGCAAGCTATGCTTCATCAACACATGAATTGATAATTACCAGAAGAACAGTAAAACCAGTCAGCTGGTTTTCAAAGAGGTGGAGGAACTAGAGGCCAAATTGCCAACATTTATTGGATTTTGGAGAAAGCAAGGGAGTTCAAGAAAAAATCTATTTCTGCTTCATTGACTACATTAAAACCTTTGACTATGTGGATCATCACAAAATGTGGCAAGTTTTCAAAGAAGTGGGAGTACCAGATCATCTTATTTATTTCCCAAGTGACCTGTATGTGGGTCAAAAAAACAGTTAGAGAGGTGGAGCCAAGATGGCAGAATAGGAGCATAAAATTGGTGTGGGCTCCCACTCCAATCACTTCCAATACATGTAAAAAAATTACTCTAAACAAATTTTAGAGCTATAGAACCCACAAAGTGACAGAGAGAAACAAATCTCCTACTGAAGGCAGCCTGGCAGGCTGACAGAAAGGGTCTATTGCAGCTTGCTGGGAGCTAAGCACAGTCCCCTGCAAGCCACACAGTTCCGGTCCCAGGGTGTCACCAACCAGTAGTGGCCAGAGCAGATTCAGGAGAGTGAATCACCAGCAGTGGTGGAGGGTTCCAGACTTCTCAACCCATAAACACCAAAGACAAAATAAAAGGTCAGTGCGGAACTCTGTTGGAACAGGGGTGGAGTGCTGTTGGGTCCCTCCCCCCAGGATGAGAAACAGTGGTGGAGGCTGTGCAGCTGCCTTGGCATAGCTGCCTTAGGAGCTCCTGGCCTTTGATGTAAGGGGACCAAGTGACCATTCAGAGAGTAATTGCTCTTGCTTTAACCTGCTTGGATCTGGATCATGGTCTTGGATGGTGGTCCTGGGGTGTGTGGCCAGTGAGCCAGAGCTTGTGGGGGCCGTAGAGAGGACACCCTCCTAATAGCTCTGGCAGCTGTGAAAACCCCAGCAATTTGGGACAAAGCTCTCTCCATTTCTGGAAGCAGAATTCTACCTTGTCAAAGAGTTCAAAAGTCAAGTAATTGGCTGGCAATACGAGCAAGCAGAGGAAGCACAAACAGATCTTAGAATACTTTTTTGAGGAGAAAAAGGATCAAGGTGTGGAGCAGGAGGAAGACAGAGAAGTCAGAACTCCTGCATCAAAAGCCTCCAAGAAAAATAGGAATTGGTTACAGGTTATGGAGGAGCTCAAGAAGGATTTTGAAAATCAAGTAAGGAGGAAAAAGTGGAGGAAAAATGAGAATGATGCAAGAAAATCATGAAAAGCAAGTCAACAACCTGCTAAAGGAGACCCAAAAATACACTGAAGAAAATAACACCTTAAAAAATAGACTAACTCAAATGGCAAAAGAGACCCAAAAAACCAGTGAGGAGAAGAATGCCTTAAAAAGTCAAATTTTCCAGATGGAAAAGGAATTTCAGAAACTCACTGAAGAGAATAACTCCTTCAAAATTAGATCGAGCAATTGGAAGCTAATGACTTTATGAGAAATCAAGATACTATAAAACAGATCCAAACAAATGAAAAAATAGAGGGCAATGTGAAATATCTCATTGGAAAATCCACTGACCTGGAAAATAGATCTTGGAGAGACAATTTAAAAATTATTGGACTACCTCAAAGCCATGATCAAAAAGAGTCTAGACACCATCTTTCAAGAAATTATCAAGCAAAATTTTACTGATATTGTAGAACCAGAGGGCAAAATAGAAATTGAAAGAATTCACCAATTGCCTCTTGAAAAAAATACCCAAAAGAGAACTCCTAGGGATATTATAGCCAAATTCCAGAGTTCCCAGGTCAAGGAGAAAATACTATAAGCTATCAGGAAGAAACAATTTGAGTATTGTGGAAACATAGTCAGGATAACACAAGATCTAGCAGCTTCTACATTAAGGGATTAAAGGGCTTGGAATATGATATTCTGGAGGTAGGACTAAAACCAAGAATCACCTACCCAGCAAAACTGAGTATAATGCTACAGGGGAAAATATGGTCATTCAATGAAATAGAGGATTTTCAAGCATTCTTGAGGAAAAAAACAGAGCTGACCAGAAAATTTGACTTTCAAATACAAGAAGCAAAAGAAGCATG
This sequence comes from Gymnobelideus leadbeateri, assembly GCA_011680675.1. Classification (NCBI taxonomy): domain Eukaryota; kingdom Metazoa; phylum Chordata; class Mammalia; order Diprotodontia; family Petauridae; genus Gymnobelideus; species Gymnobelideus leadbeateri. The sequence goes on from WOXC01000059.1 coordinate 126,646, forward strand.
AGAAGGTAAATAGGAAAAAGAAATCAGAAGGAACTTATAAGTTGAATTATTTACATTCCTACATGGAAAAATGATCATTGTAACTAATAGAACTTTTCTCAGTATGAGGATAGTTGAAGGGAATATATATGTATATATGTATACCTACATATATGTATATATAGGAGAGTGTATATGTATATAAATATATATGTAAGTGTGGGCATATGTATGTTCATGTATACATGGACAGAGAACACAGGATGATCTGAATATGAAGGGATGATATCTAGAAAATAAAATTAAGAGGCAAGAGAGGAATTTATTGGGAAAAGGAGAAAGGAAGATATTAGGGCCCTTTAAGACTTTATCCGAACTCTGAGAACTCATGGAGAACTCAGGCAAATGACAGGCAACTCAGGCTGGGTTAGAGGCACCTGTGTGTGTGTTTCTGGCGCCCCCTCCCCCGCCCTTGAACCAACACAGGTTCAAGGATTTACGGGGTATTGAGCAGGCGCAGCTAACAGGGGAGCACTCCCTTCCTGTGAGGAGCTTGCTGCTGAGGCATGTGGGGGAACAGAGTCAGGGGGGAAAAGGAGATAAAAGGAGGGAGGTGAGATAAAAGAGGGAGGAGAAAAAGAAGAGGGGATTGTGAACGAGAAAGAGATTTAATGGCAAGATACATTACATCTTGGTGTCAGGACTCCTTTGTCTGTTTGTCTGTGGGGCGACCAGAATCGTGGAGGAGATTGGAGAGTCATAGAGGCAACTGGAGAGGTAAGTTTGGCATCAGCCCAGTAAGGCAGGATCCTTACAGGGAGAGATAGATTAGGGTAAATTATCTCATATAAAAGAGGCAAGAGAAAACTGTTACAATAGAGGGGAAGAGGAGGAAGTGAAAGGGAATGGGACAACCTTATTCTCATTGAATTTGGCTTAAGGAGCGAATAACATACACATTCATTTGGGTATCTTACTCTACAGGAAAATAGGGGAGTAGGGGATAAGAGGGGGGATGATAGAAGTGAGGGCAAATTGGGGGAGAGTGTTGTTAGAAGCAAACATTTTTGAAAAGGGATAAGGTCTAGGAGAAAATAGAATAAGTGGGGGGCAGGATAGGATGGAGGGAAATATAGTTAGCCTTTTACAATGTAACTACTATGGAAATGATTTGGGTAACTACACATATACAACTTATATTGAATTGCTTATCTTCCCAGTGGGGGTTCGTGAGAAGGGAAGAAGGGAAAAAAATCTGGAACTCAAAGTTTTAAAAACAAATGTTTAAAAAAAATTGTTCTTTACATGCAACTGGGAAATAAAATATACAGGCACTGGGGTATAGAAATCCATCTTGCCCTACTATAAAGTTAGTGGGGTGATGGGGAAGGATATAAGAGAGGACAGATTGGGGAAAGGGCTATTCAGTAGGCTTGTTATTTTGGGGTTGGGGTGGGGGAAAGATGGGGAGAAAAAATTGTAACTTAAAATCTTGTGTAAGGGGCGGCTAGGTGGCGCAGTGAATAGAGCTCTGGCCCTGGAGTCAGAAGGACCTGAGTTCGGAATAGGCCTCAGACACTTAATCCACACAAACAAAAACCTAGCCGTGTAACCTTGGGCAAGTTACTTAACCCCAATTGCCCTAAAGGGGCGGCTAGGTGGCACAGCGAGTAAGAGCGCCGGCCTCGGAGTTGGGATGACCCGAGATCAGATCCGGCCTCAGAAAATGAGCACCCATGCATAAATAATGACTAGCCATGTAACCTTGAGCAAGTTACTTAACCCCAATTGCTTAAAAAAAAAAAATCTTGTGTAAATGAATGTTGAAAATTAAAAATTAATAAATTTAAGAAAACAGAACCAAACATAGAACAACTGATTGGTTTAGAATTGGAAAAGGAGTATAACAAGGCTGTATATTGTTACCTTATTTATTTATCTTATATGCAGAGTACATCAAATGAAATGCCAGATTGGTTGAGTGAAAAGCCAGAATTAAGGTAACAGGGAGAAACATCAACAATTTCAGCTATGTAGGCTGTATCACTCTGATGAGAGAAAGAATGAAAGTGAAGAAGAACTAAGAAGCCTTTTGATGAAGGTGAAAGAGGGGAGTGCAAAAGCTGGCTTGAAGGTTACCATAAAAAAAACAAACAAACCAAAAAAAACCTAAGACCTTGGCAAATGGTCCCATCACTCCCTGGCAAATAGAGGGAAAAGAAATGGAAGCAAATGTCAGATTTTATATTCTTGATTTCAAAGATCATGCAATTGCAGCCATGAAATGAAAAGAAACTCTTTGGAAGGAAAACTTTGGCAAACCTGTACAGCATACTAATGATGGGGTACAGTCCCACGCTGAGACCTTCATCCCTTACCCCAAAAGAATTTGAGTTGCATTTTTCCATAGGTCCAGGAAAACCCCGGTCTCCTAGAATCTTCCCAGTTGATTTGGCTTTTCATGCCAAATTCTTAACCTAGCCTAAGCCTCAGTTACCTCTGAATTGCCTCCTGCTGCTTCCCACCCTTGAGAACATCAAAATTCTATTTTCTTGGTTCTAGGTGTCTGACCTCTAGTTACCTCAGTTACTGGCCGCTCCCATCAAGACCCTCCCTAAACCTCTCCTTTGTTCACCCCAGACTACTTGGACAACCCTAGATCCCTCCCAAGAGCTTTCTGTATATAAAACCCATCCTGACTCCCTGAAGGTGCTCAGATTCAATCTAGCTCAGATTCTGTCTGGCTCTCGTCAAAACAAGTGT
>WOXC01000060.1:0-152974 GCA_011680675.1 Gymnobelideus leadbeateri
TCACCATCTGCACTCCTCCTTGCCACCTTGTCCACCTGCCTGGACCTATGACACTTTAGCTTGGCCTCTGGAATATACCTGTTTCATCCCCTGGCCTTACTCTCTTCACCTGGACCTTCAACCATCACCATAAAATGCTGCCTGGCTTTTCAGTCATCATCTCTACTACCACTATACCTCTTCCTGGTCTCTGTCTTCACAAATGCTCAATCTAGCCTGTCCCTGACCCAATTTTAGACTTAGTTATTATAACTCTAACCTAGAAGGGATTTTGTTTTATGGTGAAGGAAACTAAGAACCAGAGAAAGCAAATAACATGCCCAGGGTCACATAGGTAGCAAATGGCAGAATCAAGATCCAAATCTATATTTTCTTACTATAAATTTGTTGTTTTTTTTCTTCGACAGCAGAATTGTTTTTCTGTTGCCTCCACATCTAAGCTGGACATTATTAATTAATATATCACATAATAAATCGAGGATGTATCAGTAATGTTTGTAAAGGTTTCTGGGAATGTTTGTTTTTATTCAGTTATTTAAGTTATGTCTAACTCTTTGTGACCCCATTTGGGATTTTCTTGGCAAAGATCCCAGAGGGGTGTGCCATTTCCTTTTCCAGCTCATTTAACAGATGAGGAAACTGAGGCAAACAAGGTTAAGTGACTTGTCCAGGGTCTTACAGCTCAATATTGTACATCAATTTCATGAGGGCTTGCTTGCCTGAATTCTGGATAATGAATGATACTCTCATGCTTTTCCAGTCACTAATGGAGTAAAGCAAGGATGTGTGCTTGCACCCTCGGATGATGTTTTCAGCAATGTTGTCAGATGCTTTCATTGAGGATGAACACAGCATCAAGGTCAGCTACCACACTGATAGCAAATTATTTAACCTGAAAAGGCTACAAGGCTACATGCCAAGTCTAAAATCTAAAAATCTACATGATTTTTTGTTCACAAATGATTGTGCACTCAATGCAGCCTCTGAAGCTGAGATGCAACAAAGTATGGATTGATTCTCTATTGCTTGTGCTAACTTTGGCCTAACAATTAACATCAACAAACACAGGCTCTCAACCAACCAGCACCACACCATCCATATGTGGAATCACTGGTTACAGCAAATGGAGAAGTTTTGAATACTGTGGATGAGTTCACTTACCTTGGTAGTGTCCTTTTCAGGGATATACACATTGATAGTGAGGTTGAAGCACCCATTGCCAAAGCTAGTTCAGTATTTGGGAGGCTCAGAAGGAAAGTGTGTGAGAGAAGAGGTATTAGAAAGAAGTCTGACTTAACTGACATCATGTCAGGTAAGTGTATAATTTAAGTTATACATAGTTGGATGAACAAACAATAGATTTAGTTCATTAGTGCCTATAGTTTGGTCAGAAACTTACAGAAATGAAAAGGACAAGGGTGACCTTGATTGCCTTTGGGAAATTGGAATATCTTCTAATGACTTAGTCTTCTCTCTGAAATAGATTTACAAAACTAATTTGATAACACTGTATGAGTATGAATAATGAAATACCCCAGTTTCTGAAGAATTATGCTTGAGGTTAGGATGTGTTGGAGTCATCTTGAACTGACTTATGAGAGTTAATTGTTCAATTTTCCTTCTGTGCATGGCTTGCAAATCAGCAAGCGTTATAAATAAGGTCTTGATTTATTATTTTGTTGGTTGTTTAGAATTAAGAATAAAATGAAGTAAATATAGATTAAACTTAAGAGTGTGCAAGTGTGTATATTTTTCTTTTTTGGATGATGAATGTCAAGCCTTTACTAACTTAACCCTGGTTAAGTCACCCAAAGACCAAAAGAAAGTGCAAAGTGGGCGTGAATAGTTTGTAATCCATTACCAGTGAGGACTTATATAGAAGAATCTGCATTAAAAGATGTCATCAAAGAGACAGAAAAGGATGGCAAAAGTCTAGTAACCAAAATATGGGATAACAAGAAAGTCAAGTAATAAGAGCTATTTGAGAACTGCATTCACATCAATGACATACCATACTGTCTAGAAAGGACCAGGGAATTTTGAGTGGGCCCCCTTTGAAGGGTTCATGAAAAGAGTCTCACAGGATGAGAATCTGTAGATGAGTTGTGATCTAATCTGGTGAAGGTAACATCTACATCAGTAACTGAATATCCACCAATGTATCTAACTCATGCTATATGTAAAATTTTTAATGTTTTTATACCTTTGTACCACTATAGTATGCTATCAATATCATTTTTTTTCAGGATTATGTAACATCCAACTCATAATGCCTCAATTTCTATTTTGTTCAGGTGGTGTTTTTATTTCTTCTTAGAAAACATTGGGGCTGGAGATAACAAGGATTCAAATGGAGTAATTCCTCTATCACTGATGATGTAATTAGATTATTTTGGAAACATTGATAAATTCATTATATGTTTTACATATTTGCTTTTTTCTACCAATTTTAAGTACTTTTGATATGATGTGGTTTATTTGAATCTTATGCCATGCTTTCTGTAGACTTGCTTTTGTTTCTAAAAGCTTTTGCTGCTTTATATTTCTATAAATGAGTTTATATTTAAAAGAGATTATCCTTGGTTAATATGCATTTATGCCTTAAATGAACAAGTGTTTAATGGTTATCAATTTTTCAGCACTTTTGACCTCCAAATTGTAGTGATTAGGCTGTTTAAGGCTTTTCAGAATGTAGTGGTAATCAAAGACAGTATCTTTAACTTTTATTATTTCTTCTTTTTTTTCCTTGGTATATTTGAATAGGTCAGATTGAAATTATTGCAATTTTTCAATGTCTTATCAACTTTCCCTTTTCTTTTGACTTGATATTGATTTTTATTTTTGATAAAACTAACCAATTGTCTGCATGCACAATGGAGAAAAGCCTTGTCTTTAAGGGATCTTGCATAATATGAACATATGTATGGCAAAGTCCTTATTGGAGCTTTGTTAAAGAAGAGACTTTAGATCTTTGTAATTCACTACAAAATCAAGTGTTTTTCATTCCATTTACAGGAATAGATATACCTTTACAAAAGACTTTAAATAGTTAAGTGGTATAAAGACACGCATTGTTATTATTGTCGTAAAACTCCACCATGTGGAGAAGAATGGTGAGAAAATAATTGGTGGGAATTCAAAAGAACAGTAGATTTGTAGTCAATGGAAATAGTCCAAATTTGAAATTTGTCAAGTTCTAGTCATGTGGTCATAGAATAGTGATTTCTCTTCTCTGAGTCATAGTTCCTTATGATTCAGATGTGATTTTTCATGTTTCATCCATATCAAATTCCTATCATCCTACTATTATTTCTTAGGAAAGTAAACGCTTAGAAATTTTATGATGTTGCATCTTATTACAATCAAATACTTTCAAAATACTACTTTTTTTTCCTCTTTAGAATCACCATTGTGATAATTGTCGTTACATTCCTGGGTAATTTGGGTAATGTTGTCCAACAGCATTCAGCAGTTTCCAAAAGTAAATTTTGTTCAAGAAATTGTCTAATTATATTTCTAGACTACAAAATAAATTTAGGTAATTTAAAATATTTAAAGCCCAGGGGACTCATGGAGTCATCTGATTTTCTAGCAGATTTTCTTTTCTACTTCATTATGCTCAAAGTACAAAAGCACCATGCACTAGTAAGCCCTCCCCTCTTCAATTCTTTCCTCCCACCTCCCCACCAACCCCTTTACTCCCTAAGGATCATATTTGCTTAAATGGCTTCATATGCTGCTTATACAGAGGTGACTCAAAGGAAGTATTCAGCAGACATTTATGGAGCACCTATTATGAACTCAGTTGTGCACTAGGCACACATATGAAGCATGAAAAATAGCCCTTTCAGTCTCTTTTTTTTTATCTTGCAGATCTGATTTCACCATTTACCCATAGCCTTTTTGTCATCTGATATTTCACAGTCTAAAGGTCATTTTAATTTAACTACATGTTAATATAAACATTTAATTTTATGTTAAAATAAACCTAAAATAGGTTGTACTTATTGAGCTGTCTGTATGTTGAACCATGACAAAGTACTATATTCACTCTTGAAGCTAAAGTTTAGGAGAAGAATTGACTACATAGAGGATATAAAAGAACAAACAATAAAATGAAAGAGTTTGTAAAAGTAGGGCTGGAAGGGAACCATAAGCCCATCTGATCCAACCCCATTCTCTGTAATGAGAAAAAAAGTCCAACAGAAATTATCATATATTCAAGGTCACACAAGGAGTACAATTAGGTTTTCAACCTGTAATGGAAATGCAAATTTAAAGATCTTCCCTGCCCACAGGCCCTTTGATTGGCTTAAGAAACTCTGAGAACCTTCCTTGATTTGAAAATATACCCTGCCTCCTAATAGGCTGAATGTGGTCACATGGAGCCTGTGGCAGGAGGCTTGGTTTTCAGGAATGCCCACACCTTGACGCTGTGTGATTGGGCAGTGGGTCAAGAGTGTTGTGACATTCTCTGAGCCAGGAGAAGGCTATATAATCCCTGATGTGAGGCTTTGCTTTGGGGCTCACTTTGAGAAGTATTGTGTGATTGGACCAGATGAGACTCTGGGCAGCCATTGAGAGCCCCCCAGCTTTGAAAACCCAGATGCTGATGCTTCCCTCTCTGGTAACTGTGATTTGGTATTGATGTAATGGTTGGGCAGTTTGGAAGCTTGTCTGCTTGATCTGTTTGTTTCTTTGTCTTTTAAGTTCTGTCTGTATACTTTGAAGTTTGGGGTGCTGACCTTTTTCCCCTGAACTAGGTAAAGGATATGTTTGATTGATTAAAGTAAGCTTGTTTTTTTTTTGTTTTTTTTTGTTTTTTGTTTTTTTTTTTTTAACAATCACAAGTAATTTATTTTTGAGAATCAAATAACATGAAATTATACAAATAAAATTTGTATAAACACAAATCCACATTTTGTCATAACAGAGATGGCAAAGGACAAAAGCAAAAACAAGAAAACTCAATCGGCTGCTATATACAATTGGACACAGTTGTGTCATGTACACTGAAAGTCTTTTACAAAGTAGTCATCCCAGATCAATAGAAGACCACTCTCCATTCAGTGTCGTCATCCTGCAAGACAGGCTGCTGTAGCATCCGCACCTGTTTTCTCCATGTCCTCCTTTGATATGGCTGGTAATTGTTTTGGTGATTACCACCCCCTCGGGATGCTTTGCCATACGTGCTTTGTTGACCTTGGCCAAGACCCCTAGTCCCACCTCGGCCGGAGGCAGCACCCCTCCCTCCTTTCTGTTGCTGCTGTTGGTGCCTTTATACCTGGGCTGGGCAACTTTGATTTCACACTTCCCAGAGCCAATCTGGTGATATCTGTTCTCTAACAATTTCTTTACTGGCTCTTCGTCTGTGTATGGGATAAAACAGAATCCTCTTCTCTCCTTAGTCTAAAGTAAGCTTGTTAACCCATTTTGAGATGCTTTCCTTTAGAAAAGCAGATCTAAGAACTTGTGTTGGCAGCCACACTGGGGATGTTGGGGTGCTTGCCACTACACAACCCAAATGCTATGACTCAAAATCAAGCAGCTTTTTCAATGTACCAGATATGAGGAACCATTTTGTGTACTGGATATAGCTGAGGGAAGAGACATTGCTTCTGGGGGGAGGAGGCAGATGACAACATAAGAGCTGTCTTGAAATATTTGAGTGATTGTCACATTGGTAAAGCAGTTATTTTACTTTTACCATTATTCTACTTGATGACAGAAGGAATTAGGGAGTAATATTTCAAGGAAGTATAAATTTGAAATTTTTAACAGTCACCAGAAAATGGGAGAAAAAAAAAGAGAAAATCTCAGGATGACCATATGTGTCTATCACTATCAGTAACCCATTTCCTAGTTGTTGTTTACAGAGGACTTGGAAACTAAATGTTATCTTTAAAGCAACATGGGACAGCAAATGGAACCCAGAGCTTGGTTCCAGTGGACGAAACAGTGCCTGGTACATAGTAGACACTTAATGAACGTTTATTGATTGACTGATTGCTGGACCTGGAGACAAGGAAGACCTGGGCACAAACTTTATATGACCTACTTAATAGTTGTATGACCTTGTGCACATAACTATTAATCTCTCTTTCTTTCTGTTTGCTCATTCGTCTAGATGGCCACCAAGGTCCCTTTTATGCTAAAACCATGATCAAACATTCTGTTTTCTTCTTTTTAATTAATTGGTTACCAAGATTGGCCAACTTCTATATACATCTACACACACACACACACACACACACACACACACACACACACACACAATTTTTAGTGCATCACTTCCTAATGAATACAATAAAGTGAGTTCACAGGCAACCTACCTCACTTTTAAATTACTATTGAGAGTCTCCATTCTATCTGCCAGTCCAATGCCTTTCCATGCTCATTCCATCCATTCATGTATACAATACACAACCATAAATATACTATTCTTCTAGCAGTACTGAATAAAATTCATTATACACTTATACATTATATTAGTCACACCCTGCCTTGTAATGTATGTGAGAAAGTTAATACCATTGTACTTTCCTTAAAAATTCTCATAGCACCTAATGCAAACCATGGGTGCTAAAAAATCATAGGTAATATATATGTATATATTTATTTATTTTATATGCATATGTATAAATATGTGTATATATGTATATGTGTGTATGTATGTATGTATGTATATACATATGTTGGAAAATATCAGAATGCAATGATGTTAATATTTAATCACATATTTTTCCTACTGATTTCATCATTTATTTAAATCAGACACTTGAATGATTAAAACATTCCTAGCAGGATTCGGTAATTTTAAAAATCTTATATGATAATCTTCCCTGCTCCCACATATACATTCAATCCTGCCTCTTTCTTTTGGGGTGCAGGTAGAGGAGGTAAGTAGAGATTGACAGATGTGATCTCACCTGAGAGTATGACCAGAGAGATTTTTGATGCTCTGAAAACTCAGACTGCAACTATTCACTTAATAGTTTGACTAATAAGAAATTTGGGGAAGTAGAAGGACTAAGTTAAGAAATTAGAATCTATAGTTCCTATTAAGGCTCTTTAGTATCATTTCTATTTATATACTCTGGGTAGAAATCATAGAGATTCCCTTAAAGTTTTAGATTTTAACATGAACTTTTTTTTAACACATTTTAAGGTTTCATGCAGTGCAATTTTGCAGATATCAATTATTCTAAGCTTATTCCTGCAATTTGTATTTTTCCATCTGCTATATCCTTTTGATTTATTGCTTTGATCTTATTTTAGGTTCAGGAATCAATTCTGGTTGAGGTCCTGATCATTCCAGTGAATTTAGTGGACTACATGATATAAAATTGTTGTAAGTAAAGTCTTCTCACATTTTCACAGTGGTAGGGGTCAGGGAGAGTTCTTACATGAAATATTTAAGAAACATCTGACTATAACCCAGCCAGCATGTGGGAAAATTACATTATTTCTTATACTATTTTAACATCAAAGGTAGCTCTGAAGTGAAGGATAGTCATTAAAAGCCAAATTACTAAAAGTGTGTCTGGATGGTACACTTAAACACATTTCAGCAGACTGAAATAATTTAAAATCTGAAGTGTGATCCAGAATCACATATGTCAATTACCATGTTTTCTGTAGTATTAAAAATGTATGCAGCTGGAGACCTTAATTATGTGAGTTTTTTTTTTCTGACTTAGAAACACTTTACCTTTTGCTTAAAAAAAAAATCTCCTGAAATCCAAGAAGGAAAAAAAAATGGAAAATGAATGGTGTCTTTTTTTCTTCATTACCTGTAATTGAAAGGCAGAACAACACGAGGGATTTATATGAATAAACTCCAAATATTGTTTGCTACAAAATTTCATTATTGTTTTTTTCTGACACTGATTGGCCAAAAAAAAAAAAAAAGATGAATTGTTATTTTCCTGCCCCCTAGAAAGTTTCTATAAAAAACAATAGGTCTCCTGTCTATTTAGATTTTTCACTGTTGTAAAAACGAAGTATACTTATAATTATGTCTTTGAATAATAGTTTCTTCTAACTTACTCAAAAAGGATGCATTTGTTTTACTTCACTAGAATGAATGATTAATAATTCGATCTTGAGTATTTTTATCCTGTATAATATAATTTTTATGGCAACTTCATACTTGTAATAAAAATACATTTGCTATAAAAGTAACACTTGTCCACTACAGTTTTCAAGTCTGTGGGACTTCCTGGAGAAATTCCATTCTGTAATTCATATTGGCAAATATTTTCAGATACCAAAGGGACTAAGTATAAATTATAAATAAGTATAAATTCAACCCTCTTCTTGAGAGCAATTGTTGGGTCAGGATTCAGATGCTATAGGGTGCCTCATTTGGTAGTTCTCATAGAATCTGGGTTATTTGGGAAAGATTAAAATCCATTCCCTCTTCTTCTTCTTCTTCTTCTTGCTACTTGAAGTCCCCATTTGGAAACAAATCAGTGATTTTTCCTTTCTCCAAAGTTAAAGATGCTTGATGCCTGGCTCTCACTCCACTTATTCTTTATATACATACATATATATATATATATATATATATATATATATATATATATATATATATATTTAAGCAATTGGGGTTAAGTAACTTGCTTAAGGTCACACAGCTAGGTTTTTGTTTGTGTGGATTAAGTGTCGGAGGCTGGCTCCGAACTCAGGTCCTTCTGACTCCAGGGCCAGTGCTCTATTCACTGCGCCACCTAGCCGCCCCCACTTATTCTACCATTGATTTTGTCAGGAAACATTTTTTAGATATGTGCTCTATGTATGTCATTGTGCTAAAGTGGGGTATTTGAAAAATTAAAATTTCCTGGAGGAATTATAATCTAGTAGACTGGATAAAACAACAATATAAGGAAGACAGTTTATGAAGTACAATAATTATAGTAATAATGCTAGGTAACATTTATCTAGCATTTACCATGTGTTAATCACTGAGCTAAGAGTTTTATAATTATCTTATTTGATACTCACAGCAACCCTGTGAAGTAGGTGCTTAGAGGTTAAATGACTTGTCCAGGTGTTAAACCTCTACTAGGAGTTTTGAAACCAGATTTAAAATGTGGTAAGTGGATTAGAAGGATACGCCCATTTCCAATGAGGATTATAGAATCACAAATCTAAGGCTAAAAGGAACCTCTGAGGGAATCTAATCCAAAACTGTCCTTTTATAGCAAAGGAAACTACCTACCAGTGTGATAGTGACTTGCCCAAGGTCACAGAAATGTTAAGTATCCAGGATCTTATCCTAGTCTGACTTTCAGGACAACATCAAAGAGCACACAAACAGTTGACTTTCTCTTTTCCAACATTCAGGGGATAATTAAATTTATTCTCTTACAATAGAAGGAAGCTTAAATTTTAGAACCAAATAAATATCTCTGGTCTTGATCTACTGAACTTGGTTTGTGGAGCACCAGGTAGAGAGGATAAATAGATCAAATGATATAATTATGAAATCATCTTTTAGAAATAAGTGTGAGGCAGAGGAGTAGGAAAAGAGAGTTATAAATATTATTATAAAGTTATAAAGATTATACAACATTCGTTATTTCTCTGATAATCATCAGTTTCAGTTCAATTTCTCTTTAATGTGAAAATGCATAATTGTGTTTTCTTATTTTTTGGAGGGCAATTGGGATTAAGTAACTTGCCCAAGGTCACACGTCTAGGTTTTTGTTTGTGTGTGCTTTAAGTGTCTGAGTTCAGATCCGAACTCAGGTTCTTCTGACTCCAGGGCCGACACTCTACTCACTTCGCCACCTAGCCGTCCCATCATAATTGTGTTTTCAATTGGGCATTTAGCCTGTGTTGCATTAGTCATCTCTACCTCCACAATTAAAGGCAATTCACATAAGTTTTCCTTGGTCTATGTAGACAATGCAAATCGTTGGTGAGCCTTAAGGCTAGCAGTGGAAGGTCCTCAGTTAGACAAGAGCACACAGACTTATTGGCAGTGAGTGGTTTAGTGTCCATAGCTGCTCACTCAGTAGCTCATTCAGGAACTGAAGTACTCCATTTACTGTGAACAATTTCTTCAGCAAGTGAAACTACTGCCCTCCAGAGATTCTAAACTGGAGTTTTAAGTGCAAACAATTTAGCAATTTTCTCTAATTCCCACACCTCTCATGCAGAAGTTGCCATTATTTGAAATTGTGGTGTTAAACCCTCTCGGTATAGTTCAATGCCTCTGGGTCTCAGTAGACTCATCAGACCAATGAAACATCATCATATTGTTCCCATTGGTAAATGAAAACATAAACAGAGAAGTATAAAAGGTCAGATCATGGCATCTTGGCCACCAAGCTTTATTTCAGTCTAAAGAACATCAGCACTTGAAACATCTCTCCTGTTAGTGTTGAAGCTGCTAATGAAAACCTGGCTCAAAAATCTATAACACACTCAAAAGTCAGAAAGATCAGGAAAATTACTAGGCTCTCTTTACTATGAACTCCATAGTGTCCACAGGCTTCTTATGTGTGAAGGGTATTTATTGTAAGTAGAAAATGTACCAAATCTGGAGTCAGAAGATGAGGGTTTGAAGCCTATCTCTACTATTTGTTACCGATATTATCTTGGAAAAGAACTTCCTAAATGTCCTAGTTCTTATCAGAGATCTGGTAAAATGTTGGTAACTAACCAGGCATTCAGTTGTTGAACACAGCTATTATGATAATTTGTTTTATTTAACTATATTTCTTTATTGTATAAGGAAAGGTTCTATTGGGGGGCAGGGGGATTCATTGAGAAATGATGTTGATATTTTTAAGGATCTATAAAATATGTTTATAAGATAAATTCTTTCCCCTCTCTGTGTCTACATTTCCTTGTCTATAAAATAAGGGAGTTGAGCTATATGATTCCCAAATGCCAATTCAGGCATATTTTTTTTTTCTTCAAAACCTCATGGCAGGGGCAGCTAGGTGGCACAGTGAATAGAGCACCAGCCCTGGAGTCAGGAGCACCTGAGTTCAAATCCAACCTCAGACACTTAACACTTTCTAGCCAAGTGACCTTGGGCAAGTTACTCAATCCCAGTTTCCCTGTCCTCTCCCCTCCAGAAAGCAAAAAAAACAAACAAAAAAATTCATGACAGTATACGGATAAAAGGCACCACATAAATCATTTATTCAACTACCACATTTTCATAGATGAAGAAACTGAGGCACCGATGGGCATCCAATACCTCATAACTTTTTCCTATTAAGGTTGTTTCCTAGAACATGGATTTTGTGTCACAAATCCTAGTCCTAGTCAAGAGTTCTCCATAGCATTATAGACTTATGACAGGAAGGGACCTTAAGGAGCTTCTGGTTGCCCTATCCTACCCAACCTAGTTTGTTTTTTAATAGATGAAGAAACTGAGGCCTATAGATAAATTACATTTCTAAAATCATGCAGGTAGAAAGTGGCAAAGTCTGGATATCATCTCAGGTCTTATACTCCCAAATTATTGCCCTTATTCCCACTGTACAATTTGCCTTATCCCTGTTGTGTCTGTTCCCAGAAGAATGATGATGGGAGAGGGATTAAATGGATATGACTATAGGGGATTTTGTAGACAAACATGTAGGAACTCTCTTTAAAATAACTAATAAGACAACAGTGATTAACAATACCCCAATGAATCTAGGAGTTAATTAATGTCGCTATTTCTTTACAATTTTATTAATGCTTTCTCTTCTCATGTAACTTATCTAGGTATCCTCATTAAATTTCGTATCTAATATGCTGAGAACCTTCACATTTTCTCCTTTGCAAATGATCTCCAGGACACCCATATCTTCATTTCTCTCCAGGCTGCACTCACTTTCTTCTAAGTCTTTTTCTACAATAGCTCCATGTACCTCCATTCCTATGCTCCATCAGTTTCCTTTTATATATCATCCCCAATGAGTATGTTACATTTCTTGAGAATAGTGATTATCTTCCCTTTTGCTTGGAATTGTCTTCAAAGTGCTTGAATAGTGCCTGGTACACAGTATGTGTTTAATAAATGGTGTCGAGTTGAGTTGACTCTTGACATGGTGAGGAAAACAATGGAACTCATAAACCCTCCCTGGTCATCCCTCACTCTCACCATGTTACTGGTATATTTTCCTCTGTAACATACAGCTCCCATGATATTATTTCATCATTCCTTGCATATATATATATGTATATATATACATACATATACACACATATATATTCATATGTGTGTCCATATCTATCTATATCTATCGAGCTGTCTCTATCAACCTATCTCTCTCTCTCTCTCTCTCTCTCAAATTCTAGGTTATGCTACAGCCTCTTCATATCCATTATGTGCTTTCATTGCCTTTTCTTGGACAATCTAATTCATTAATGATTATAGTGTATTTATTTGAATATTATGGTGAGAACAAATCATAACTATGGTATGTGAGTGACATACTGCATTGGCTCTTTTTTACTGCAACACAAAAACCCTGTACTCTAGATTCTATCCATAGCTCTTGACATGAGCATCAGAAGGATGATCTTTTGTGTTTCAAATTACCCAGCTACATTTAGTTCTCAGCATGGTCTCTTGAGCAGTGGTAATATACCTGCATGGAAGACTATTTACAACATTCTATACAGTTTTAGCCACTAGCTGCTTGATTGAAATATCAATAGCTTTTAGGATACATGTTCCTTACCAGTCCCTCTTTCTGAGACCTATTTATAGCCACGTGATGTTCTGGGCCTCCGGTATTATGCTGCAGAACACAGTTCCCTGAAGCCCCAGGAAGTTTCCTTAGAGCACATTTATCTTTCTTTTGGAATCAACTTTCAATATTATGATGACAGGTGACCCAAGAAACTCGAGCTTCTGCCAACATACTCTTAATTCCAACTTGTCACATCATATAGGTATTTTACGCCTGATGCAGGATCTCTGCTATGACCTTCTCTGTAATTTGCTGACTTTATTGCAAGTAGTATCTTCCCAGCAGTGGTGAAACCGTCATACATTTTAATGATTCCTATGGAAAATAATAGGCCTTTGTCACCAGGTTCAACAAAGAGTTTACATCTGGAAGGAATGTTTCACTTTCCCAACAATGCAAGCTCCTGTTAAGGTCAGTTTTCTTTTCTTCAGCTTTTCATAGTAATATAACAACAACTACATTTCATGTGTTAATGGTGCTTGTTTTGTGACTGGCCTATATGTCTCCAGGTTGTGATTCCTGTAAGTATTGATTTGCTCCCCCACTCTGATTATTTATTTATTTCCAGCTTCAACAATATTTCTGAGTGTTCTCTGTATGCCTATAGCAACTTTTGCCAACAGAATTATTGAAGTGCTGCAGTCCGGTTCCTTTGATTCCATCAACCTGGCTAAAAGGCTTTTGGAGGCATTGTACAAATGTCAGTTGGCTATTTCAGAGGAAACAGGCCTAGTTTAAAGGACATTCGTGCTAGTAGGTGTTCATCACAGATGTCAGAACCTTCACACCTGTACTATAAAACTGAGGCAGTTGATCCTCAGGACTGCCATTTTCAGCAGCAATAATCCAGATATTTAATTGTATCCTTCACAAAGTTTGGAGACATAAGACATATGCAAAAGCATGTGCTAGAGGATTTTAAGAGGCACTTTTTTGGCATTCAGGAGAGAAACACAAGATGAATTTAAAACCATTTATATATTATACCTATGTTACTTTGGGTTAGTCACTTGATCTTTGTAGACCTAAGATTCTTAAACTATAAGATTTGGGGGTTGGACTTGATGCTCTCTGAGGTTATTTCCTCAGGTTTAGACTCTAAGCCTATTAGAAAGATGACCAAGAATAGAGATAGGAGAAACATGATTATAGCATTTTAGGTTACAGGTATCCTGAGAAATTGCCACCTCCAGTTCTCATTTTACAGATACAAAAACTGAGGCTCAGAGAACTTAAATAATTCGTCCAGCATCTATAGTAAAACAAAGCTGGGAATAAAATTCAGCTTTTCTGATTCTTTACTGTTATATTCTGGTTTCACTTATTACTCAATATGCACCAATATTTGATATTAATAAACCTAGAAGTATACCAAGTAGATGTTATATGATTAAATCTTTGCTTTTTGGAGGGCTATTGGGGTTAAGTAACTTGCCCAAGGTTACACAGCTAGGTTTTTGTTTGTGTGTGTGTTAAGTGTCTGAGGCTGCATCTGAACTCAGGTCCTTCTGACTCCAGGGCCAGCGCTCTGCTCACTGCACCACCTAGCCACCCCATGATTAAATCTTATAACATCTATTTGATTTGATTAAATCACATTATTCCAAGAAAGAATACAATTACTAAGTGTACTTCAAAATGTGAGAGTTGAAAATTCTATTAAAAGAAGGTGAGGATAAAGAAATGGAGTTAAAAAAAGTGTGGATTAAAATATATTCAATTTCATGCTTACCTTTCATTGTTTAGATATGTAAATGCATCTTAATGCTTTTTACTAACATACTGATATTTTCCAAGTTTACTTTGTAACTTAGATCTATCTTCCCTGAAATATATGCTTTGTGGCATTTCTATCCAGATAGCCAACCCAAAACTTAAGATAATAATAGGTACACTATTCTTATATATTTTCTCACTTTCTGTTGGACGTGCAATTATTTCTTCAGACTCTGCTATGCACTATGATAATTCTTGACATGTCCTTTTCTCTCCAGGCTATATGTTATTATTGTTTTATATATTCCTGATTTTTTTCCATAGACTCTTTCCACATTGACTGAGTCCTGCTGCCTATCATAACTTGTGAAAGTGGCACCAGCTGGGTCCACATGTTCTAGGAGTATGGTGGTTACCTTTATTGAGGAAAGCAGAGACTCCATTCATCTCCCCAACCAGATTTTCTCTTAGTAAATTAATCAATCATTCAATCAACAATTAAGGATATTATCCAACATGCTAGAGACTCCCTCCACACTGTTTTACTCACATTTTTGAGGATACTAGGGGCATTATGACTGTACCACTGTCCTTCTTCATTCTCACTCATCACATGACCAGACTATTCTCTCTTCTTATCATAATGGTATGGTAGCTTAGGGCTTTGGGCTTGGATCCAAGAAAATGTGTTCAACATCTGCCTTATACTATGCAAGTAACTCAAACTCTCTTAGCTTCAGTTTTGTTCATTGATAAAATGAGGTTGTTGATATAATTGTCTCAGAGTTTTGTTTTATTTTTCCCACTATATAACTACTATCCTATCAAAACACATTTACTAAGTACATACTATATAGAAGATATTGTCCCAAGTGTTTGGGAGCCAAAGACAAAGGAGCTCCATTTCTGCCTTCAGAGAGCTTTCATTCTATTGGGAAGGACAACATTGAATTCTGGCCCTGTTATAGTGCAATGCAAGGAATGAGATTTGAGGTATCCTTCATTAATGAGTCCTTGTGTTAAGTTCTTAATAAACACTTGTAGCGTCAATGTTAGACTTACTTTTCTGCCCTGCTTCTATGCGCTCTACTCTTTTTTAACACAGATCTAGATATTTGGAACAAGCATTAATGAGCTGAAAGGAAACACATCTGGACTATAACCTTTGTCCTTCCCAGGTATTGTTGAAAAAGTCAAGGACCAGGTGTGATGTGACGATTGGCTGCCCAGAGATAAACTTCAGCAAATGGTCCTTTGCTGCCCTCATACCTACTGCCCTGCCCCAAGCCCCCCAACAGGCTTTCACGAGGAATATCCTGGAGAATGATAAACGAGTTATATGGTATCCTCTGCTTAGCATTTCCAGGGCTGGAGGCTTTCTTAACTGCACAAACCTTCTCGAAGATCATTACCATCAGCCCTCCAGTCCCATGTTCTATGCCACAGTTTCCAAATTTATGTGGCCTACCACCTTCTTTAAAAAAATATACTCAGTGAGGGTGGTTAGGTAGTGCAGTGAATAGAGCACCAGCCCTGGAGTCAGGAGGACCTGAATTCAAATCTGATCTCAGACACTTAACACTTATTAGTCTTGTGACTTTGGGCAAGCTGCTTAACCCCAATTGCCCTCCAAAAAAAAAAAGCAAAAAAATACTCAGCACCCCCCTGGAAAGCTACTTTCTTTATATATTTAATGTTTTCTTTTTTGAATTTTCTGTCATTTCAGAAAATATAAAATATATTTTAAATGATGTGTCTAAAATTTAATAATTTATTATAAATTTGTGTGTTTTTCTGCATTGAAGTTTTAATGATACAATATTGTATCATGTAACCATATAGTATTGTATTATTAAAAAAAAACATTAAATGCACATATGACTGCCTATGCATGCTGGATTTCCAGACAATGCATGGCATACTTGCCTGCCAATGCTTACTTGTTAAGACCTCTCTTGACTTGACCATTAATGAGTTATAACTTGCATTTTGTCTGTTTATTTGGAAAATAATGTAATCACTACAACTTTAACTCAATTACACAACACATGAAACTTTACTAATGTTTTTTCAAATTTTTCTTATCTTCTTTCCTTATGCCCCACCTGCCCCTTATTTTTATTCAACACTCCCCAATTGAACCCGAGGCTACTACCAGCCCTCCATCATTCTAGCACCCCCAATGGGTGATATCACCCACTTTGGGAATTTCTAGGCAACTAGGAACCCCAATTAAATGAAAATCACCTTGTCTTGAGGCTGCTCCTCTTTTCCTTTATTAATCCCTGTGATTGTGAGAAACTATCTGCCAAAGGCCCTTTGTCATTTCTCTACTAATTTTCCCCAACCCCCAGTTCTCATTCTAGCCATCTATGACACCTACTTCTTTGTCATCCCTATCCCCTGATGCTCTTTGGATTCTAATTTCTATCCTTAACAAATCTATTCTAGATCTCTTCCTCACGCATTCCTTCCATATTCTAGTGCTCACAGAAACAACATTTTCTCCAGGTACATACCTCAGTGTCCTCTCAAGGGTTGATCATTTCTTCATGCATGACCCGAAGGAGGGATCAGTATTCTTCTCTGCTCCTCATTGCCACTTCTGAACTTTCTCTCTTCAGCTATTTTTCATCAATGTATCTTTTGAGCTTTACTCCATCTGGTTAGTTCACCCTGAAAAATATCACCTTCCATAACATTTTCTTTTCTGGATGAAATTTATTACCTTCTTGTTGAAAGTACTTCAATAGTTTCTCAAAGGAAGTTATTTTGGTGATTTCTATAGTTGCATTATAGCCAGATATTTAATACCTGTTTCGATTTTCTTCTCAACACGTTCCTACCCCTGGATACTTCCATATTCATATTGATGCAATTTTAAACACTCTTTCCTTTCAATTCTTTAATTTCCTTAACTCTTGAGATGTCTATCTCCCTTCTGTCTCAATCACACATAGGCATGATTATATCCAAGATCTTGCCAGCATAAAAAAAACCTATTAGACTTCTACTTTGAAATCCTCCTTTGTACTTATACTCTCCTTCATGCTTACCCTCTCTCATTTTTTTTCCTAAACCCATTTTTTTTCATACCCATGGGGACTTGAGTTTTTCCATTTCTTTTTGTTTTTTTAATTCATCACATCTTCCCTTTGCATTCTTGATCTTTAGTACACAGTCCAATAAAGCTAATTCATCAGTCTTTGAATCCCTTGCAGACTAGTCCTTCCCCCAGTTATACTCTGTCTATCTGTGATCCTGGGTGACCCCCAAAACTGGTCTTTCCTTTTCCTACTCCAAGCATCATATAAAACCAGGAAAATGTGTCAACTGAGTACAGTTAAAACTTATGTTATATAGACACAACTGGACCCTCAATGCTGCACAATAATATTTTCTGTGTTTTCTGGTTGACTTTCCAGCACTCCAGACAGCAGCTATCTCAAATCTTCTCTCTCTCTTCAAGTCCCAATATTCCCTCCCATTCTCATTGTCTGTATTTTAACAGATAACTTTGCTTATTACTTTATTGGGAACATCCAGATAATTCATCAGATTATCCATTACCCTCTATAACCCACACCTCAAAACCTCTCTACATCTTAATGCACCCTTTTCTCCTTTGTTGCATTATCAGAATATAAAGTGAACTTTCTTGTCCCTCAGGCCAATCCTTCTACTTGAGTCGTTAATACCAATTCCACCTGTCTTCTTCCTTGAACCATCAGCCCTTCCTATTCCCAATTTCAATTTTAAGCAGTCCTTATTTACTGTTTCATTACCCACTTCCTACATTTATGCTCAGATTTCCTCTCTCTTAAAGCTAGCAAATAGACAAGGAAAAAACACGTTAAAAAAAAAAAAAACAAGCACAAAACTTCCCTTAGTTGTGTGATATCGTTAAGCTATTACTCCATAACTCTTTTTCCTTTTATTACTAAATTCGTAGTCAATACTGATTCCTCTTGCAATCTAGGTCTCTATACCATTATACAGAAATTGTTCATTCAAAAATTATTACTTATCTGTTATGTTATATAAATCTAACAATGTTTTCTTAGTCCCCATCTTCCTTAAATTTTCTGTAGTTTTTGTTGTACACACTCACTTCATTTTCTCTATTTCCCTTGTGTTCAGGGGCATTTGTTCTTCTCCTAGTTCTTAGTTTCTATTTTGGACCATCATTCACCTCCCACTCCTTAAATGTAGATGTCTCCCAATATTCTACCTCTTCTTTCCTTGTGCTCTTCCCCTTGGCAATCTCATTTTCCCCATGAGTCCAGTAATCACTTTTGCATGAGGCATTCGCAAATTTTTGTACCCATAATTTTACAACCATATCTCCTAAGGTCCAGTTCTTCATCACCAAAAGTCTATTACATATTTCTACCTTAAAAGTGATGCTGATCCTTCAATTCCAACATGGCAAAACCTAAAAAGCTGTTTCTCAATAAAACTTCTCTTTTTCTAAGCTTTCCTATCTGTACTAAAGAAAAGTTCATATCTCAAACACCTAGGTTTATAGTCTGAGCCATCTATGTTCACCATGTTATTTCTCTTTAGTCACACAGCCAACAGCTTGTTTTAGACCATCATTATCATTATCCTGGCCTATTCTTATCATTTTCTAATTTTCTGTGGCTTCAGTTTCAATCCCCTCTTCATTTGTTTGTTGAATAAATAAAAGAATGGATGGATGGATGGATGGATGGATGGATGGATGGATGGATAGATGGATGAATCGCCCTATAGAACAGCTCCAGTTTGACAATGCTGCTAACTTTCCTCTAAAGCTTTTTACAGGGCTCTCTTTTGTGACAGGAAATAACAAAAAATTTCATAGATTGGAATATGAGGACTTCCATAATATGGTTTCAGTTGATCTTTTCTGCTTTGTTTTGAATTTGCCTTTACACATTCTATGTTTCAACAAATTTGGATACTACTTGTTATTTGAATTGTTATTCTATCTAATGCCTCTCTGTACTTGCTTACATTTCATTCTCTCTCTCTCTCTCTCTCTCTCTCTCTCTCTCTCTCTCTCTCTTTCTCTTTCTCTCTCTCTCTCTCTCTCTCTCTCTCTCTCTCTCTCTCTCTCTCTCTCTGTCTCTCCTTTTCTCTCCTTCCTTCCCATGTTTGGAATGAAATTTTTCACCAGCTTTTTGGAATACTTCCTATAATTAAAGGTTCAAATCAAGTGCCAGTTCCACGAAGATTTCGTCAACTGTTAATATCCTCTCTCTATTCAAATTTTTGGGAACAGTCTAATTTTGCCCTCGTTCTGATTATACTATTGCATTTTCCAGTATAATTCACCTTCTAGAAGGTGATGAATGGCTTATTTTTGTCTTTGTATCCCAATGTTTAATATTCATCTTATGCATTCTGGGTACAAAATAAATATTTGTTGAGTTTATTAAACAAATCTGTAAAATGATTTCTACCTGTCCCTTTGTTAGCTCATTTATTCATTTGATTAATCATATATATAAACTTTTACATTTTCTTCATCAAACTTCCATCCTTCTTGCCTTTATAAACTAAATATTCTCATCTGTTACGAAATCATATAAATGGTTTAAATGAAAAATAGTAACAATAGAAACCATATCTATTTGTCTATTCCTGAGTCCAATTCATATTTTTCTCATAGGCTTTTAATGTCTTCTTCTGGTTATGTATTTTGATCTTCTTTGTCATCAAAGTAAGATTATATAGTCTGATTTTTTTTTATGCTGTTTGCTCATCTTCCCAGACAAATACTTGACTTTCTAACTCTTTGGCAAGTTGGGACTCTGCTTCCAGTGGGGGTGGGGGTGGAGGTGGGTGTACTGTACCAGGCTACAGGGGTTTTGCCTTAGTTGCTTGATCCCCCACTGTTTGTAGGCCCAGAGCTCAGGAAGCAGTTGCTGTTGTTGCTGCTGCTGCCCCTGCTGCCAACTCCACAATTTTGGACTGGGGCTTGACCATGCTCCTCTTTCACTCAGGTCCCACAGCATTTTCCCACTGACCTTCTTTGCTGTCTTTGGTGGTTGTGGGCTGAGAAGCTTGGAAACTGCCACAGATACCACTGATTCAGTAGTGTTAGGCCCAGTCTGTGCTGGCACAGCGCACATCAGACTGCATTCTGCTCCCAACCTGGTGTGACAGAACATTCCTGTGGACCTTCCAGGCTTTTTTGGGCAGGAGAGTTGCTTCTCTCTGTCATTTTGTGGCTTCTACAGCTCTAGAATTTGTTTAGAGTCATTTTTTACAGTTATTTGGAGGGGTTTGGGGAAGATCTCAAACAGGTTCATACTCTTACTCTGCCATCTTGGCTGTACCGTTCATTGTTTTATTCCTTGTGGTGACAGAAGCTTGATCATAGTATTATAGATTTAGATTCTAAAAGGGTCTTGTCTCTATGAACTTCTTATTTCAAAGGAGAAGATGAAACCCAGGGAGTTTGTTATATCTATAGACAAACAGGTAAAGGGTAGTGGAATCACAATTTGAACTCAGGTCCTCTAATATCAAGTCCACAGCCCTTTCTAACACTCCATGCAGTCTGCAGACATAGCAAGGTCTTTTAGCCTGGCTATGGATAATGAGCTTAAGAAAGAATACAACTACAACATCCAAATTTTTCATTCTGTGGAGCTTTCTTTGAAAATGTCCTTTGTATGCTTAGTGAAAAATTTTCATCAGATTTTAAATATATAGTCAGTGATTCTGTTTTGTTTCTATAAAGGTTGAAGAGATTTTTTTTCTACTTTGAAGTACCTCCCCCATCTCAAATTTGAAGAAATAATACAGAATTTAAAGAGTCCTCAGCAGGGAATGTAGTATTTTATGTTCTAAAACTAGGTAGAAAAGGGGAGACAGAGTGTACAATACAAAATCTGCAGGGTACTCAGCAGGGAATTAAATATTTTTATTCCAGGGAGAGAAGAAAACAGAATATTGCAGAATAAGTTAGTTTGGTTTTTGTCTATATATGTGTGTGTGTGTGTATATATATATATATATATATATATATATATATATCTCCATATGCGATGAAAGAATTAAGGAAGAAAAGAAAGATCTCATTAAAGACCAAGATTTCACTAAAATACATGAGATAATATAAATTCATTATGGAGGTAATCAGAGTACATTATTAACAACTACATGTTGAGAAAGCATCTAACCTATAGTCTAAATTAATGTTACCTATCATTGGGGAACAATATTGAATCATGTTATGATACTCATTCCTTTCTAAATTGTATCTCTCTCTCTCTCTCTCTCTCTCTCTCTCTCTCTCCCTCTCCCTCTCTTTCTCACGTTCTCTCTCTCTTTCTCTCTCTCCCTCCCTCCCTCCCTCTCTCCTTCCCTCTCTCCCCTCTCTCTCATATATATGTATGTATGAATGTATGTGAATATACATATACACATAAATGTATGTGATATGTGGGAGTTAAATTATTTTGTATTTTGAAATTATGTGCATGTTAGTTACTATATAAAACTATTACCATTGGTAGACAAGGTGACCATGTCCCTAGTGGAATCTAGATTGGTGCAAAGATTTCATTTTTCTCTGTAGTTCCTTTCAGTCAGAAGTTCCACTTGCTTTGTGACTTTGATAGTATCAGAGCTGGGACCTATAGGGAAAATGAGATGAAAGGAAAACTTATTATATGGAATTTCTCTTGATTCTTTATTTTGTTATTAAAGCAAATGCTTCAGAAAAGTTTCTGTTTCCAGGCACTTGGTTGTGTTTTGGAGGTGGAATAGTTGGAGTAGAGAATTGCATGGGATATCCATAGAGTTAACTGGGTTGGGGTGGGAAGGAACAGACTATCTGTTGAAATGGATATCTATTGAAATCATATTCCCAGTTTTAATTTCATGGTTTTCTTTTTCTCCGCAACTCATATTTGCATATACCATGGAATATCAGTGTACCACTGACTCATATTTAGAGCTGAAAGATAACCTAGAGATCAATCCATTGAAGGCTTTTTTTTCCAGATGATAATATGGTACCATAGATAATTTAAGTGATGCTAGTTCATATAGGGAATAAGTGAGAGAATTAAGATTAAAAATTTGGTCCTCTGACTCAATACATAATTCTTTTCTCCCTGACACACTGCATTTCTAATGTATGAAATCAGAGGTCTTGGAATATTGAAATACCTACATATTTAGTGGCACTTTCAAAATACTCCTTTGTTAACTTAAAATCCAGTGAAGTAATGCTCACCTAGTTGTACTGTGAGCTTTCTTCTTTTAAAATTGGAATGACCCTGCTTTTGATCTTCTTGCAAATATTTCCACCAAGGCTGACTGGATTAAAATCGACCGCAGTTTTCCCTTAAAAAGAAATTATGAGGGTCAAGAGGTGGCTGTGCTTGGCAAGATGCCTCTGTTGATGAACGTAAATGAATGAGAAAGTATCAACCAATCTATTCAGTGTGTCCAAGTAAAGAAAATGTCCTTCTTTTGTACCACTGTCAGTGTAATCCTGGTTAATTAAAACCCACATGCAAAATTATCCCCGAAACAAACACATAGAACGACATTCAAAACCTGCAAGCTTCCCTTGATCCTATAAAGCTGTAAATAATGTGATTAAATAAACAAAAGGATTTTCTATTTTCTGTCAGCTCTGTAGTTTCTCTTTTGTTGTCAAAGTAGTTGAAACAATAGCATTGTTCAGTGCTGATACACAGATGGTCAAAAGAGTTTATGTGAACAAATGCCACACATATAACCTTCCATACCATCAAATAGCAATAAACCATTTGGTAAATCATGTAAAGCACTTGACTGTGAAGAGAAAGAAAAAGGGAAATGAAGGAAAATAAGAGGGAAAAAAGGGAATAAGGGAAAAAGATAAAGGCGGAAGAGAAGAAAAAGGAGAGAATGAAAAATTAAGAAGGAAAAGATGAGGAAATAAAAAGGGAGGAAGAGAAATCATAGGACTTTTATGACAGAATTAGCTTCAGAGGTAATATTGTTGAATTTTCATTTAAAGTAGGTTTCTCCATAATATTTCCCACAAACCTTCACCTTGACTCTGCTTGGCAGTTTTTTTTTAACTTTTTCATTTTTATTTTTTTCCAAATGCTTTATTAATTTCTGGTTTACAGCATTCATTTCCGTCAGATTTTGAGTTATATTTTCCCCCCATTTTCCCTTACCCACCAGACCAGAATAGCAGTCCCACAGGATATCCTCTCATCCAATCTGTTCCCTCCCATCTCTTCTCCCATACCCCCTTTGACTTTTCCAGTAGGACAAGGTGAATCCCCCGGCCCCAATGCCTGTACATATTATCTCCCAATTAAATATAAAATAGTATTAATAATAGTATTTATATATACTTAAAACATATAATTTTAAGACTTTGAATTCAAGATTCATTCCCTTCCTCCCTTGTACCCTACCCCTACTGGGAAGATAACAAATTCATTATATGTTGTACATGTGTAGTTATGCAAAACATTACCATAGTAGATATATTGTAAAACACTGACTATATTTCCCTCCCTCCTATACCAACTCCTACCTGGTCCACTTTCCTGTTCTTTCCCTCCCCTGCAACCACTTTCCTTTGCCTCTTCTATATGAAATTGTTTACCCCATTCTGTCGCTCCCCATCTCCTGTCGTTATGTTACTCTCTCACCTCTCAATCTCACCCCTTAAGTATCATCCCTTCCCATTAAATTCGACCTGTGCCCTCTATCTATGTATAACTGTAAACATATATACACTCATTCACATATGTATTCATATGCCCATATACCCTTCTTCAGCTATTTTCATACTGAGAACGATTTCATCAGTTACAGTTACCGTTTTTCCATGTAGGAGTATAAATAGTTTAACTTTGATAAGTTCCTTATGATATATTTTCCCTGTTTACTTTCTCAAACATCTCTTGCTTCTTGTGTCTGAATGTCAAATTTTCTATTCAACTGTGGTTCTTTCCTCAAGAATGCTTGAAAGTCCTCTATTCCACTGAATGAATATATTTTCCCCTGAAACATGATACTCAATTTTGATGGGTAGGTGATCCTTGGTTTTAATCCCAGCTCATTTGCCCTCTGGAATATCATATTCCATGCCCTTTGATCCCTCAGTGTAGAAGCTGCCAGGTCCTGTGTTATCCTGATTCTGTTTCCACAATATTGAAATTGTTTCTTCCTGGCTGCTTATAATATTCTCTACTTGATCTGGGAATTTTGGAACCTGGCTACAATATTCCTGGGAGTTTTCTTTTTGGGATCTTTTATAGGAGGTGATCAGTGGATTCTTTCAACCTCTATTTTGCCCTCTGGATCTAGAACATCAGGGCAATTTTCCTTGAGAATTTCTTGAAGGATGATTTCTAGATTCTTTCTTGGATAATGGTTTTCATGTAGTCCAATAATTTTTAAATTGTCTCTTCTGGATCTTTTATCCAGGTCAGTGGTTTTTCCCATGAAACATTTCACATTGGCTTCTATTCTTTCATGTGTTTGGATCTGCTTCACAGCATCTTGATTTCTCATAAAGTCACTAGCTTCCATTTGCTCCAGTCTAATTCTGAAGAAATGATTCTCCTGAATGAACTTTTGAGATTCTTTTTTCCATCTTGCAAATTCTGCTTTTGAAGGCATTCTTCTGCTCATTGCCTTTTTGAGCCGCTTTTGCCATTTGAGTTAATCTAATTTTTAAGGTGTTATTTACCTCAGTCAGGCTGTTGACTGTCATTTCCTACTTCTGTTGCATCTTTCTCATTTCTCTTCCCAATTTCCTCCCACTTCTCTTATCTGCTTCTTAATGTCCTCTTTGGCCTGTAGCCAGATCGTATTTTCGTTTGGGGCTTTTCGTACAGGATTTCTGACCTCACAGTCCTCCTCCTGTTCCATGTTTTGACCCTCTTTGCCCCCAAAATAGGTGTCTAATGTTGCACTTCTCTGTTTATTTTGTTTCCTTTGCCAGTCAACTACTTGACTTTTGGCCTGGTTGAGACAGTAGGACTTTGCCACCAGGCAGAGGAGCTTCTGTCCCAAACATTTGGGTTTTCTCAACTTCCAGAGGTAATACTTGCGTGGCCTCTCTGAAGCCTCTGCACACACTGGCAAGGTGGTCACACACTCCAAGACCTCCATCCCAGACCACAATCCAGATCCAAAAAGAGTAAAGCAAGAGCGATTACCCCCCCAGACTGATCGCTGGATCCCCCTACAGTTAGGAGGGCAGGAGCTGAAAATGCAACATAGCAGTGTGGCACTAGCTGCCCCAGCTCCTCAGCAGCTTCTCTCCTCCAGTGGAAGAAGGTGATGTACTCTCCCAAGCAGTCCCAAAATCCATAGGGCACTGACCTTTCACTTTGTAGTCAGACCCTATGTGTTGGTAATTTTGGAAATGTCACAGCTGCTGGTGTTCTGGAGTCACTCCAGCAGGCTCCTTTTTGGCTGCCCTGGGGCTAAAACCTTTAACTCATGTGGTCCTGGGCTTGGCTCCCAGAGTGTTGTGCTGGCTGATCTCTGCCGGGCTGCTGGACTGTCCTTAGCAGGAGGTTAGCTTCTCTTTGTCATTTTGTAGGTTCTGGAGCTCCAGAGGTGTTTTGGAGTGCCCTTATAACATAATTTTGAAGTGGTGTTGGCTGGAGCCCTGTGGAAGTGCTCTTTCTACTCCATCATCTTGGCTCTGCACCCCTGCTTGCCAGTTTTCTATAAATGAAAATTCACTTTAAGACAAAATAGAAGAGGTAGAAGCAGGAAAACTCAGTGAGCTTCCCCCAGTAACCACCAGCAATACCTACAAAATAGGATGCTAAAATTTTTTAGAGCTACAGAACCCACAAAGTGATAGAGAGAAACAAATCTCCCGCTGAAGGCAGCCCTGCAGTTGGAGAGGAAGGGTCCATCACAACATGCTGGGAGCCAAGCCTAGCCCTTGTGAGCTAGCAGTTTTAGCACCAGGGCATCCCCTACCAGGAGAGGCTGGAGCTGACTTTGGGAGAGTGGATCACCAACAGCTATGGTGGTTTCCAGAGATATCAACCCATGAATGCCAAAGACAAAAGCCAAAGGTCAGTGTGAAACTCTGTTGGAACTGGAGGCGGGGAGGGGATGCAGCATGGTCTAGCCTCTGCCTCAAGAGCAAGAAAGGGCTGAGGTGTTCAGCTGCCTCCACAGAGATACTTCAGAGCTCCTGGCCTGGGGATAAAAGGTGGACCAAGCAATCATTCAGAAGGTAATCGCTCTTGCTTTAACCTACCTGGATCTGGATCACAGTCTTGGGTGGTAGTACTGAAGTGTGTGACCAGTGAGCCAGAGCTTGTGGAGGCAGCAGAGAGAACACCCAACTAATAGCTACAGAAGGTGCAAAAACTGCAGCAATTTAGAACAAAGCTCTCCTCTCTGGAAACAGAGTTCTATTATGGCAAAAAGCTCAAACGTCAAGTAATTGAGTGGCACAGCAATCAAACCTTAGATTCCTTTTTTGGGTATAAAAAAGGATGAAAGAATGGAATGGAAGGAAGACAATGGAGTCAGAACTCCTGCATCAAAAGCTTACAAGAAAAATATAAACTTCTTACAGGCCATGGAGGAGCTAAAGAAGGATTTTGAAAACCAAGTAAGAGAAGTGGAGGAAAAATTGGGAAGGGAAATGAGAAAGATTTAAGAAAATCATGAAAAGAGAGTCAACAGCCTGACTGAAGAAAATAACCCCTTAAAAATAGATTAACTCTGGAGCAGAGCCAAGATGACAGAGTAGAAACAGCAAGTCCAAGGCTCTCTCCCCCTGGATTACCTCCAAACTATGTGAAAGGGGACTCTGAACAACTTCTGGAGCCCCAGCATCCAAAGAACAACACAGAGAAGCTAACCTCCCACTGAGGAAAGCCCAGTAGCCCTGCAGGAAGGGCCAGCACAGTGCTCTGGGAGCCAGCAGCACAGCGAGCAGCACACAGAGAGCTGAGCCCAGGTACTCGTTTTTAGCCCCAGGGCAGCCATGCAAGCAGCCAGCTTGAGGGACCCCAGAACACCAGCAGCTGTGGTGATTCCAGAATTAGCAACACAGACATGCCTAGGACAAAGTGAGAGGTTAGTGCCCTATGGACTTTGAGACCAGTATTTGGGGAATGCGTTGGCTTCCTCCCCTGGGGGCTAGAATTATATGCAAAATAGTATTAATAATAGTATATATATATATATATATATATATATATATATATATATACATATATATATACATATATATATATATATATATTTAAATTTGATTTTTAAAGGAAGATAAGCAACTCAGTATATGCTTTACATGTGTAGCTATGCAAAACAATACTATAGTGGA
This sequence comes from Gymnobelideus leadbeateri, assembly GCA_011680675.1. Lineage (NCBI taxonomy): Eukaryota > Metazoa > Chordata > Mammalia > Diprotodontia > Petauridae > Gymnobelideus > Gymnobelideus leadbeateri. The sequence goes on from WOXC01000060.1 coordinate 27,751, forward strand.
TATATTATGAAAGACTGACTATATTTCCCTCCCTCCCATCCCAACTTCCACCTCGTCCAATCCCCACCTTGATCCTGTCCCTTTTCAAAAGTGGGTGCTTCCAACTTCCCTCCCCCCAGCATGCCCTCCCCTCCACCACCTATCCCCATCCCCCTCCCTGCCACTTTCCTGTAGGGTGGGACACCCTATTTAGTATGCATGTCATTCTCTCCATGGTCCAAATTCAATGACAATAAGGTTTTGCCTTTTTGCCTTCCTGTTCCTCCCCTCCCCTGCAACCACCTTCACCTGAGTCCTCTACATGAGACAGTTCACCCCATTGTCTTTCCTTATTCCCCCTCACCCCATTACTCTCATCTCTTTTTTTTTAAACCAGTGCTTTATTAACTTCCATTTTACATCATTCATTTCTGCCAGATTTTGAGTTACAATAATTTCCCCCACTGTTTTTCCCCTACCCACCCTACCAGAATAGCAGTCCCGCAAGATATTGCTTCCTCCAATCTGCTCTTTCCCATACCTTCTCCCATACCCCCTCGACTTTTCCATTAGAGGAAGGTGAATCTTTGTGTCCCAATGCCAGCACATCTCATCTCCCAATTACAAGCAAAAGAGTATTAATAATAGTATTTATATATATTTGAAACATTTAATCTTAAGACCTTGAATTTCAGATTCATTCCCTTCCTCTCTTGTCACCCATTCCCTCTGGGAAGATAAGTAATTCAGTATATGTTGTACATGTCTAGGTATGCAAAACATTATCATAGTAGATATATTGTACAAGGCTGCTTATAATTCTCTCCCACTCATCCCACCCCCCACCTGGTCCATTCCCTACATTATACTGTCCCTCTTCTATAGTGGGTACTTCCAACCTCCCCTCACCCCAAGGATGCCCTCCCATCCATCATCCCTCCTCTCATCCCCCTTCCCCCTATTCTGCTGTAGGTTGAGATATCCCATTTAGTTTGTATGTCATTCTCTCCCTGAACCAAATTCAGTGAGAATGTGGTTTTGCTTTTTTTGCCTTCCTATTCTCCCCCTCCCTTGCAGCCACTTCCCCTTGCTTCTCTACATGAGATAGTTTACCTTACCCTGTCTCTCCACATTTCCTCTTGCCACTTTCCTCTCTCACCTAATAATTGTACCCCTTGAGTATCCTCCCTTCCCAACAAATTCAACCTATGCCCTCTATCCATATATAACTGTAACAATATACATAAACATTCACATATGTATTCATATGACCACACCCCCTTCTTCCATTATTTTCATAGTGAGAAAGATTTCATCAGTCAAAGTTATTGTTTTTCCATATAGGAATATAAATAGTTCAACTTTGATAAGTTCCTTTTGATTGCTTTTCCCTGATTACCTTCTCAGGCATCTCTTGCTTCTTGTGTCTGGATGTCAAATTTTCTATTCAATTCTGGTTTTTTCCTCAAGAATGCTTGAAAGTCCTCTATTCCACTGAATGACCATATTTTCCCCTGAAAAAAATACTCAGTTTTGCTGGGTAGGTGACCCTTGGGTTCATTACCATCTCTTTGGCCCTCTGGAATATCATATTCCATGCACTTCAGTCCCTCAGTGTAGAAGCTGCCAGGTCCTGGGCTATTCTGATTGTGTTTCCACAATATTGAAATTGTTTCTTCCTGGCTGCTTGTAGTATTTTTTCCTTGATCTAGGGATTCTGGAACCTGGCTATAATATTCCTGGGAGTTTTCTTTTTGGGATCTTTTTCAGGAGGTGATTGGTTTATTATTTTAACCTCTATTTTGCCTTCTGGATCTAAAACATCAGGGCAATTTTCCTTGATAATTTCTTGAAGGGTGATTTCTAGGTTCTTTCTTTGATCATGGCTTTCAGGTAGTCCTATAATTTTTAAATTGTGTCTCCTGGATCTATTTTCCCGGTCAGTGGTTTCTCCCATGAGATATTTCACATTGCCTTCTAATCTTTCATTTGTTTGGATCTGCTTAAGAGCATCTTGATTTCTCATAAAGTCTTTAGCTAACATTTGCTCCAATCTAACTCTGAAGGAATGAATCTCCTCAGTGAACTTTTGAGATTCTTTTTCCATCTGGCAAATTCGGCTTTTAAGGCATTCTTCTCCTAATTTCCCTTTTGGGCCTCTTTTCTAAGTCTATTTTTAAGGTGTTATTTTCCTCAGTTTGGCTGTTGACCCTCATTTCATACTTTTCCTGCATCCTTCTCATTTCTCTTTCCAATTTTTCCTCCACTTTTCTTATTTGATTTTTAAAGTCCTTATTAAGGTCCTCTATGGCCTGCAATCCGCTCATGTTATCCCCTGGGGCTTTTGGAGCAGGACTTCTGACCTCACAGTCCTTTTCCCGCTCTATGCCTCCAAAATAGGAGTCTAGGGTTGCATTTTTCTGTTTCCTTTGCCTTGGCATATTTCCACTTAATTACTTGACTTTTGCGCTTGTTGCCTCACTATGGCTCTGCTGACAGACAGGAATTGTCATCCCGAATGTGTGGGGGACAACTTCCGTTTCTGGAAGTTGGAAGCCCTCCCACAACCTCCACCCCAGATCACAATCCAGATCCAGGGAGGTTAAAGCAAGAGCGATTACCCCCCAAGACTGATCACTGGATCTCCCTACAGTTCACAGGCCAGGAGCTGGAGCTGCCTTTGAAAACTACAAAATGGCGTTTCTCCTCATTGGCTTCTAGCCCCCAGGGGAGGAAGCCAACGCATTTCCCAAATACTGGTCTCAAAGTCCATAGCGTACTAACCTCTCACTTTGTCCTAGGCATGTTTATGTTGATAATTCTGGAATCGCCACAGCTGCTGGTGTTCTTGGGGCCTCCAGCCAGCTGCTGGCCCTGCCACCCTGGGGCTAAAGCTTCAGCTCAAGGGGACCTGGGCTCAGCTCAGCTCAGCTCGGCTCCCCGCGCTCTACGTGCTGCCAGCTCCCAGAGCGCTGCGCTGGTCTTTCCTGCAGGGCTGCTGGGCTGTCCTCAGCGGGAGGTTAGCTTCTCTGTGTCGTTCCGTGGGTGCTGGGGCTCCAGAAGTTGTTCAGAGTCCCCTTTTACATTGTTTGGAGGGAATCTGGGGGCAGAGTGGCTTGGATGAGCTGTTTCTACTCTGCCATCTTGGCTCCCCCGCCACTCTCTCACCTCTTCCTTTTAAGTAGCATCACCTCCTATTAAATTCAACCTGTGTCTTCTATCTTTGTATACCTGAAAACATATATACACACATTCACATATGCATTTATATGCCTATATACCCTTCTTCAACTATTTTCATACTGAGGAAAGTTCCATCAGCTATAGTTATTGGTTTTCCCTGTAGGAATGTAAATAGTTCAACTTTGATAAGTTCATAGTGATTTGGTTTCCCTGTGTACCTTCTCAAGCATCTCTTGCTTCTTGTATCTGAATGTCAGATTTTCTATTCAACTCTGGTATTTTCCTTAAGAATGCTTGAAAGTCCTCTATTCCACTGAATGACCAAATTTCCCCCTGAAACATGACACTCAGTTTTGCTGGCTAGGTGTTTCTTGGTTTTACTCCCAGGTCCTTTGACCTGTGAAATATCATATTCCATGCCCTTTGATCCCTCAGAGTAGAAGCTGCCAGATTCTGTGTTATCCTGATTGTGTTTCCACAATATTCAAATCGTTTCTTCCTGGCTGCTTGTAATATTCTCTCCTTGATCTGGGAATTTTGGAACCTGGCTACAATATTCTGAGGAGTATTCTTTCTGGGATCTTTTTCTGGAGGTGTTCTGTGGATTCTTTCAACCTCTATTTTTCCCTCTAGTTCTTAAACATCCGGGCAATTTACCTTGAGAATTTCTTGAAGGATGGTTTCTAGATTCTTTCTTTGATCATATTTTTCATGTAGTCCAATAATTTTTAGATTGTCTCTCCTTGATCTGTTTTCTAGATCAGTGGTTTTTCCCATGAGATATTTCACATTGGCTTCTATTCTTTCATTTGTTTGGATCTGCTTCACAGCATCTTGATTTCTCATAAAGTCACTAGCTTCCATTTGCTCTAGTCTAACTCTGAAGGAATGAATCTCCTCATTGAGGTTTTGAGATTCTTTTTCCATTTGGCAAATTTGGTTTTTTAAAGCATTCTTCTCCTCATTGTCCTTTTGGGTCTTCTTTGCCAATTGAGTTAGTCTATATTTTAAAGTTTTTTTTTTCCTCAGTCAGGCTGTTGACTGTCATTCCCTACTTTTCTTGCATCTTTCTCATTTCTCTTCCCAATTTTTCCCCCACCTCTCTTATCTGCTTCTTAAGGTCCTCTATGGCCTGTAACCCGTTAGTGTTTTCATTTGGGGCTTTGGTGCAGGATTTCTGACCTCACAGTCCTCCTCCTTTTCTGTGCTTTCATCCTCTTTGCCCCCAAATTAGGAGTCTAATGGTGCATTTTTGGTTTATTTTGTTTCCTTTGCCTAGGCATGTTTCCATTCAATTACTTGGCTTTTAGGTTTGTTGCCACAGTAGGACTTTGCCACCAGAAAGGGGAACTTCCATCCCAAACTCTGGGGTTTTCTCAACTTCCAGACGTATTAGTTGGGTGGCCTCTGTGAAGCCTCCACACACTCTGAAAAGATGGTCACACACCCCAAGACCTCCACCCCAGACCACAATCCAGATCCAAGAAGGCTAAAGCAAGAGTGCTTACCACCCAGACTGATCACTGGATCCCCCTTCTGTTCACAGGCCAAGAGCTGAAGCTGAAGCAATGTGGCACAGGATGCGCACGCTCTTCCACAGCTTCTGGCTCCCAGGGGAAGAAGCTGATATATTCTCCCAGTCAGTCCCAAAGTCCATAGGGCACTGACCTCTCACTTTGTCCTAGGCATTTTTGTGTTGATAATTCTGGGAATTCCACAGCTGCTGGTGTTCTGGGGTCCCTCCATCAGGCTGCTGGTCTACCTGCCCTTAGGCTAAAACTGCAACTCACATGGACCTAGCCCTGGCTCCCAGATTGTTTCCCTGTTGGTTCCCAGAGGGCTGTGCTGGCTGCTTCCTGCCAGGCTGTCGGGCTGTCCTCAGTGGGAAGTTAGCTTCTCTGTGTTATTTTGTCAGTTCTTGAGCTCCAGAGGTTGTTCATAGTCCCCCTTTTACATGATTTTGAAGTGGAGTGCACTGGAGCTCAGCGCAAGTGCTGTTTCCACTCCACCATCTTGTCCTAAGGAGTTTTAATGGTCTAGGGACTGGAGGAAGTAACTATTCTGTGCAGAATGTGACACTGGCTGAGATACAGACAAGTTTAATGGCTTTGCCCATTGTCACAAAATCAATAATGTGCCAGGCAGGGCTTAAGGCTAGGTCTTTCTTTCTGATTTTATGGTCAGTCTTCTGTCCACTACACCACAACCCCTTAGTAGGTGACTAGGATTCTATGCCCCTTGCTAGCATTAATCCTAACAATCCTGTGCTCTCCTTTATACCTGGCAGTGATCTGAGGAAACTGGGAGTCTGAGAGAGCTGTGTACCTTTCTCCCCATTGGTAGGCATCCTTTTTATTTAACAATGTTTAAATTACTAAACTAGGGCATGGATTTGACCTTATCCAATCAAATTCTTTTGTCTCTAGCCCCATATAATCTGGAAAAAACTTCTCATTCTTATTGTGCTTGAATTGATTCTATCTTCTAATACAGAGGTTCACAGCTTCATAGTATTTTTAAAATGATATTGCGGGTGGCTAGGTGGCGCAGTGAATAGAGCATCGGCCCTGGAGTCAGAAGGACCTGAGTTCGGTTCCGGCCTCAGACACTTAACACACACAAATAAAAACCTAGCCGTGTGGCCTTGGGCAAGTTACTTAACCCCAATTGCCCTCCAAAAACAAATAAAATAAAATAAAATAAAATGTTATTAGGCATTTCCATTAGACATTAGATTGTAAGTTCCTTGAGGAGAAGTACTATTTTATTTTAATTTTTCTTTGTGTCTTTTGTTCCTAGTACATAGTGTGTGATTGGTAAATTAATACTGCATTATTGAACTCAATAAAAAATTTAAGAATATATATATAGCAAAGTCTGGACATGTCTCTCTGCCTCTAAAATCTGTATAAATATATATGTGCATATATATATATACATAAATATAATTTTCATTTGACAGAAAACAAAATCTTCAACTTTTGGCTTCTCTAAATGATCAGAGAAGAATAGATAGGCATCCATAGCAAGGAAATATTTCCCCAATCTTCCATTCACCCTTCCTCACATTCATTTCAAAATGCTTTTATAATTCTTTCTTTTTAGCCTTTACAATCATCCTGTGACTATGACTATAAGGCTTTTGTGGGTTGAGTCCATCATAGGATTCTTGCAAAGAGATTGAAAGTATTTTTCAAATAAAATATATGATCTATATTTTATAGGTCCCATGGAGCTTAGCATAGTGCCATAGGATTTAATAAATTCTCCTTTGACAATACTGACACCTTTTTTATAGCTCTTCTGTGATGATACCATATGTCTATTTTTTTTAATTTGGCTTTCTTTGTACCTTTAAGAAATACAAATAGATATAATACCATTTCTCTCTCTTGTGAATACATATACTATTGTAATAAATTCTTTTGGAATGTCTTCCCTACCTTGATCTGCTAATGCAGCTTCATCCCATCTTTTCAAGGCCTAGCTCAAAGTAGAGAATATGCAAATTGAAAGGGACCTCAGATAAATATATTTCAACATAAACCTCAATAAAAACCTACCCTTTAATAATGCCCCAAAGTTGTCCTATAATCTCTATTTGAAGTCCTTGAGTGAATGGAAACTGACTATAGCCTAAGACAGCACATATCACTTTGATGAATAATAGCACTAATGATTAGAAAGTTGTTTTCCGTTATACTCTTACACCAAGTCTAGTTTTGCTCTCTGCAAATACCTACCACCCAATGACTTTCATGCTACCTTGTAGGGTGAAGTTGAGCATCTATATTTTCTCTTCTACTTGATTCAGATCATTGAATACACTTGTCACGGCCCAATAAGAGCATCTATTTTCCAAGCTAAACATCTCCAATTTATTTTCCTGTTTGACATAAGGAAATATCTCAAGGCTCATATACTTTCTTGCTATCCTACTGTAAAGACTTTCTGTAATGTCAGTCATGAACAGTTCTCCTGAGAACTGCTGCTTTGAATAACTTTAATTATCTAATTGTGTAGTATAGTTAACTCTCTATTTATTCAGCAATAAACTAGAGCAAAACATTCAAGAAACTAAAGCATAATATTTACAACAATATAACCTAACAATTCATTAGTAAAGTAGACACATAATCTCAAACATATCATTCAGTAAAGTCACAATCTCTTCAATCAATATAGAGTACCTAAGTCAAGTCTTCTTTCATCTTGACTCTAGTCTGCCTTCCAGTTATCCTTAAGCCAGTGATCCTGTAGAAAGTACAAACACCATCCACTCCTAGGTCACAGTAAGTTGCAATAGCATTTGCCAGCTCTGAGTACCCAAGTAAAGTCTTCTTTCATCTTAACTCAAGGCTTGACTTCCAAACCCCATGGCTCCTCTTCCACACTACCAGTTCTTGCCTAGATTCACCTGACTGTTGCCTGGATTCACAGGTAGGCAGCTCTCAACTCCAGTTCTATATCACAGCTCATGGGGACTGCTACACTCCAAGTGCCTCATAGATTCTCTTTTGAGGAAAACAAAACTAAACAGGGCTACAACAATATTTACAAACATTTCCACTATTATCTCAATTCATTGTCTGGCTGACAAATCAACACAAATCAATAGAATGCTTCTGAGTGACAAAGTCCACTAACACAAATCAACAGATAAAGTACTTCTGCCTGACAAAGTGACACAAATAAACAGAGTGCTGACATCACAAATATTCTCTCTCTTAGCTCTGTTTGGTCCCAGCTAATGCTCGAGCTTTTATCTGCTCTTTTCCTTCTTGTTCCTTCCTTTCTATTCTTCTCTTTCATCAAGTTCCTCCCACAGTGCACTCTATGTGATTATTTTAGCCCTAGTAAGGGCAGGGAAGGTCTCCAAACTCCCTTAGATCCTTTAAGAGCAACACAAATGTATACTATTTCCAACCAAGACTCGAAATGATCAAAGGTAAGGCTCAAAGGCACTTGAATAGCTGAAACAAGAAGAAAAGTACTACTTTGCCTGCCATTACACTTTGCAACCTAGCAAGGTCTTTCCTAAACTTCAGTAGCAAGCATTGCACACAATATTATATATAGCTGTGGTTGACAAGAGTATCACCTTCTTGATACTAAACAGTGTGCCTCTTTTTGCCTCTTCTAATATAACTCATAATAATATACATTTTCAGCTGCAATATCATGTGTAGAATCCTATTCAATTTGATGTCCACTGAAATCATTAGATAAATCGCAATATCATCATGCCACCCCATCTTGTACTTAAATTGCTTTTAACTTTTAAGACTTTATATTTACTCAAATGATCAAATAAATCTATGATTTCATAGATTCAGGAGTTTTCTCCATTCATACAGATTATAAATGATCCAGACCTGCTCATCTTGTGCAACTCTCATTAACGTCCTCTAAAAAGGTAGCCACAGGGAGTTTCCCCAAAATGAGTTGGAAACCTTCCTCCATTTCTATCATCATGGAAGTCCCAATAGAACACTACGCCCATTCACTTGTGATACTTTAACCTCAACATATGGCTAACCCCTCTTCTTTTACTGTTTACAAGTTCTTGATGAATCTTTTACATTTGAACTTTAAAAATTTCATTTTATTAATTTCAGAGAGTCAGCATTGTGAGGTAGATAGAAAGCTGGGTTTGTAACCTGAAAATGAAGCAATTCAAGTCTTTAAAATACATTATAAGGGTCAAGAGGTGGCTATGCTCAGCAAGAAACATCTGTTGGTGAAAATTAGTGACTGAGACAGCATAAAACTATCTATTCAGTGTATCCAAGCAAAGAAAATTCCCTTCCTTTCTACCACTGGAAGTATAATCCTGCTCAATTAAAAATCCTGCAAAATTACCTCCCTAAACAACTACACCCCTAACCTGTAAACTTTCCTTGATTGTGGCCCTTAAATATGAGCTAACATCTAGCACAATGCTGTTCATGTAGCTAATGCTTAATAGATTCTTACTGAGTTCAACCAAAATCAGCTCCTCTAATTTAAGCATACTCTTTGGTATTTTAGTTCCTGTGGTTCAGTGTGACAGTATAGTGTCCTAAGATTCAGCACTAGAAGGGAACTTAGATTTCCATCTATTCCATTTCATAGATGAAGAAATCAAGGTCTAGAGTAATTAAACAATTTGTCTAAGGAAAATAAAAGCAGTTAAGATTTAATGGTTGCTCTTCCTGCTCTAAATCTAGTGAGTTTTTTCTACCAGGAAATGAAAGATGTGCATGCTTACACACATGCACACCCACATGCGCACACCCACACGCGCACGCACACACACACATACAAACACACACACACACACACACACATACACACACACACATAAACAATACCTTTCATTCAGTGAATAGGACTCTTTAAGAAGTGGGACACGTGGGGGAGAGGGCTAAACCCGTGTGAACCAGAGACCAGATCACAACAGGGTGAGAGTGAAGTACAGCCAGTGGCCAGCAGATTCACACATAGCATTGGCAATTCACAAACCCCACACCATGGGACAGAAGATCTTTTGGAGCTGGGTAAAAGAAAGTGCAGGGCCCACAGGAGTGACAACAACTTCTCCTGCAGTTATCAGCCAACACACTGCAAGCTTAAAAATCATCTCCTTGAATTTCCTGGAGCCAAGATGGCAGAGTAAACTCTAGCTACTCTAATCACCACCCCCACCCCCGACCCTGAAACCCAGAGATTATTGACCAGTATAAAATCCTGAAATAGTGGAACCAATGGCAGGCCTGGGAATCCTAGAGGAATGGTGTAACAGAGGTTATGCCTAGCCTGAAGTTCAGGGTGGGAGTCTTCCCAACAAGCCCCACCTCAGGTGACCAGCAGAAGATCCCAAAACCCAGGGGGGTGGAGCCAGAAAACACTAACACCAGAACCCCAGGTATGCCTTAGCACAACCAGGGGAATCTGCAGACACCAGCACTGCCAGCCACTAGCTGCTAAGCTTGTCTAAGCTGTAGCCCAGTGGCACAGAGCCAGAAACCTGAAGTCGCTAGACCACCCCTCCCCCACACATGACTCTGTAAACCTCAGGGTAACCCAGGGGAAACTCTGACAGTCCTGGTCTTGGCCTCAGTCTAAACACCCAGAGGCTATAGCACATGAAGTCAACAATCATCCCCCTAGCTTCCATCTTGAGAAGCATAGGTCAGAGTCCTCTGTAACCCAGAAGCAGAAATCTACTTTAAAAGGCAGGAAATAGGCAATAACAATAGGCCAGGAAGCAACTTGGAAAGGGAAAGCCAAAGATGATTGAATCCTATTATTGTGAAAAAGAAGAATCATTTTTAGGAGATGTGATCAACTCTATATCCACACCTGAGACCACAGAAGGAAATATGAACTGGTCTCAAGCCCATAAAGCATTCTTGGAAGAACTCAAGAAAGATTTTTAAAGCCAAGTTAGAGAGGTATAAGAAAAATTGACCAATTCTTTTAAAATTATATTGGCCAAAATGGAAAAAAAAATCTCAATGAACAAAAACAAATCCTTAAAAAGTAAAATTTGTGAACTGGGACAAGAGGTTCAAAATCTAACTGGGGAAAATGCCTCCCTAAAAATGAAATCTAAACATATAGAAAAGTATCTTCAAAAACTAGCCAAGGAAAATAATTCACTAAAAATTAGAATCAGTCAAGTCGAAGCTAATGACTCTATGATGCATCAAGAATCATTCAAACAAAACATAAAGATTGAAAAATTAGGAGAAAATGTAACCTCATTGGAAAAACAACTGACTTGGAGAACAGATCCAGGAAAGATAGTCTAAGAATTATTGGTCTACTGGGAAGCCATGATGAAAAATGTGCCTGGACAACATACTCCAAGAAATTATCAAAGAAAACTAAACTGAGGTCCTAGAACCAGAGGGTAAAATAGTTATCGAAGGTATTCACCGGACACCTCCTGAAAGAGATTCCAAATTGAAAACTCCAAGAAATATTATAGCCAAATTCTAGAATTATCAGGTCAAGGAGAAAACACCACAAGCAGCCAGAAAGATCCAATTCAAATATTGTGGAATTATAGTCAGGATTAAACAGTATTGTAACCACCATTTTTGGGAACTCTCCCTCAACCCTCTTCCCTATCAAGCTCACCTAAGAAACCAGCCTAACACCTGTATTCCTGCTCCCCAAGGAGGGGGGACTTACCAACAAAAGAGTCCTAGTCTTCCAGAAAGGCCCACCAAATCAGGCCTGTCCAAGCCCACCAACAAAAACCCACCAAGCAGAACACCACAGCTCCTCATCCTTAACAAATCAGGGGATTTTTGTTGTTTGGGTAACTGACAGATCATTAAGCAATGCTATCCTTTGGCTTCTGTATTTTCCCTGCTTGCTTCCTTTGGCAACAGTTATGTTGAGGCTTTGTCAATATAAAGCCTAAGAATATGCATCTTGGGGCTGAATGATTTGGGTACGTGACCCCTTGCAGTCCCCAGGTTCATTATGCTCCACTATTAAAGCTTCACTTTAAAAGATTAATGGTCTAACTCATAATTTCTTGTTACAACAACAGGACATAGCAGCTTCTATATTAAAAGATCAGAGAAATTGGAATATGATATTTCATAAGGCAAATTAATTAAAAGAGATAATGAAGGAAACTATATTCTGCTAAAAGGCACCATCAAAAATGAAGCAACATCATTACTGAACATATATGCACCAAGTGGTATAGCATCCAAATTCCTAGAGGAGAAGTTAAGGGAATTAAAGGAAGAAATAGGTAGTAACACTATACTAGTAGGGGACCTCAACCTCCCCCTCTCTGAATCTGATAAATCTAACCTCAAAATAAACAAAAAGGAAGTTAAGGAGGTGAACAGAATTTTAGAGAGGGTAGATATGATAGACCTCTGGAGAAAATTGAATGGGGATAAAAAGGAATATACCTTCTTCTCAGTGGTACGTTACACATACACAAAAAGATTGACCATGTACTAGGGTATACAAACCTCACAATTCAGTGCAGAAAGGCAGAAATATTAAATGCATCATTCTCAGATAATGCAGCAAAAATTGTAAGTAATAAAGGAACATGGAAAGAATGACTGAAAACTAATTGGAGATTAAATAGTTTAATCCTAAAGAATGAGTGTCAAACAATCAGTAACTTCATTCAAAAGCATGAAAACAATGAGACAACATTCCAAAACTTGTGGGATGCAATGAAAGCAGTTCTTAGGGCAAGTTTTATATTTCTGAATGTATACATGAATAAAATATTGAAACTGGAGATCAATAAATTGGGTGTGCAGAACGGAGAAAGCTAGAAAAAGAACAAATTGTAGATCCCCAGTTATTTGCTAAATTAGAAATACTGAAAGCCAAAGGAAAGTTTAATAAAATTGAAATTAAGAAAGCTGTTTAACTGATGGATAAAAGTAAGTACTGGTTTTATGAAAAAAGCAATAAAATTGATAGACCTTTAGTCAATATGCTAAAATAAAGAGAGAAGAAAACCAAATTACGAGTATCAAAAATGACAAGGATGAATCTACCTCCAATGAACAGGAAATTAAAGCAATAATTAGGAATTATTTTGCCCAATTGTATGCACATAAATTTGACAATCTTAGTGAAATCGATGAATATTTACAAAAATATAAGTTGCCCAGATTAACTGAAGAGGAAGTAAATTACTTAAAAACCCCATCTCAGAAAAATAATTTAAACAAGACTTCATTCTACTCCCTGGGAAAACTCTCCAGAAGCAGATGGATTTACTAGTGCATTCTATCAAACATTTAAGAAACAATTGATTCCAATACTTTACAAACTATTTGGGAGAATTGGACAAGAAGGAGTTCTACCAAATTCTTTTTATGACAAAAAGATGGTACTGATACCTCAAACAGGAAGAGACAAAATGGAGAAAGAAAATTATAGACCAATTTTCCTCGTGGATATAGATGCTAAAATTTTAATAAAATATTAGCAAAAATACTATGACAGGGGCGGCTAGGTGGCGCAGTGAATAGAGCGCCGGCCCTGGAGTCAGAAGGACCTGAGTTCAGAGCCGGCCTCCGACACTTAATCCACACAAACAAAAACCTAGCCGTGTAACCTTGGGCAAGTTACTTAACCCCAATTGCCCTAAAGGGGCGGCTAGGTGGCGCGGTGAGTAAGAGCACCGGCCTCGGAGTTGGGATGACCCGAGATCAGATCCGGCCTCAGAAAATGAGCACCCACGCATAAATAATGACTAGCCGTGTAACCTTGAGCAAGTTACTTAACCCCAATTGCTTTAAAAAAAATACTACAACAACTTCTCATGAGAATAATACACATTGATCAGGTAGGATTTATTACAGGAATGCAAGTATCGTTCAATATTCGGAAAACTATCAGTATAATTTATCATATCAACAACAAGCTAGTAGAAACCATATGATTATATCAATCAATGCAGAGAAAGCTTTTGATGAACTGCAACACCCATTCCTATTAAAATCACTAGAAAGTATAGGAATAAATGGAGTCTTTCTTAAAATAATAAGTAGCATCTATCTAAAACCATCAGCAAGTATCATATGTAATGGGGATAAGCTATAAACCTTTCCAATAAAATCAGGGATGAAACAAGGATGTCCACTATTACCCCTCTTATTCAATTTGGTACTAGAGATGTTAGCAGTAGCAATAAGAGAAGAAAAAAAATGAAGGAATCAAGTTAGGCAAAGAAGTGACGAAGCTATCACTCTTTGTTTTTTGTTTTTTTGTTTTGTTTTGTTTGCTTTTTGGAGGGGGAAAGGTAGAGCAATTGGGGTTAAGTGACTTGCCCAAGGTCACATGGATAGTTTTTTTCTGTGTGTTAAGTGTCTGAGACTGGATTTGAACTCAGGTCCTCCTGACTCCCGGGGGTTGTGCTCTATTCACTGTGCGACCTAGCTGCCCCTATCATTCTTTGCAGATGATATGATAGTATACTTAGAGAATCAAGTAAAAAACTACTTGAGATAATAAATAAATTTGGCAAAACCGCAGTATATAAAGTAAAAACACATAAACCCCGGGCATTCCTATATATTTCTAATGAAATTCAACAGCAAGAGGTAGAAAGAGAAATTTCATTTAAAGTTACTATAGTCATTATAAAATACTTGGGAATCTACTTGCCCAAGGTCACATGGCTAGGTTTTTGTTTTGTGTGTGCATTAAGTGTGTGAGGCCAGATCTGAACTCAGGTCCTTCTGACTCCAGGGCCGACGCTTTACTCATTGCGCCACCTAGCCACCCCTTATGAAACACTTTTAACACAAATAAAGTCAGATCTAACTAGTTGGAAAAAACAGGCAGACAGGAAAGGTACATCATGGTACACTGGGAGCAGAGCCCAGCCCGAGTGAGCCAACAGTTTTAGCCCCAGAGTGGCCCAACCAGCCATGGCTAGAGGGATGTCAGGAGAGTAGATCACCAGCAGCTGTAGTGGTTTCTAGAATTATCAACCCATAGTTTCTGTGTATTGGTATTGGTGAATGAGCTGCCCTAGGTATTACTAAGTCATAACATAACCAAACATTATAACAAAAACTTTAAAATGTCTTACTATAACAAATATAGTGCCATAAGTATCCCTTTAAGTCTTATGTATATTGGTGAAGAAACTCAGGAAAGAGAGGGAATAGTAAAGAACATAGGACAATGAAAAAAAGAATCAATTTTGTCCCAAAATTATAAGAGATTTTATCAAACATTAGCACTCTCATGTAAACTACCATTAGTGATTACTATCTGCAATAGAATATTTAGCAACTCTAACTAAACCCTTTTCAGAAATAAAGGAAATTAGGTATCTTAAGAGACATTCAGTGTTCATGCTTTGGCCATTCCAATATAATAAAAATGACAATATTATAAAAGTCAATTTATAGATTTATGCTATACCAATTAAACTACCAAAGGGATACTTTACAGATCTAGGCCTAACAATGAAATTTATTTGAGTAAACAAAAGATCTAAAATATCAAGTAAAATAACAAAAATAGGTATGAAAGGAAATAGTACAACCAAACTTCAAATTATATTACAAAGCAGCCGTCATCAAACCATTTGGTAATTGTTAAAAAAGAGACAAGTAGCCCAAAAGAACATACTAAATAAGGAAGAAAGAGAAATAACAACTCAACAGAACTGTGTCTGAAAAAACTAAAAAAAATATCTAAGAAAGAATTGCTGAGAAAACTAGAAAGTAGTCTGGTAGAAATTAGATTTAGAACACTTTAAACCATATTCCATGATAAATTTAAAATGGATATGTGTCCTAAGTATTAAAGATAATACTATTTTTTAAAAATAGAATAAAAGACAAGATTAGATACCTTTCACAGCTAAAGGTTCTTAACAGGACAAGGGAAAAGAAGAAATTATAAAAGATCCACAGGTAATTTTGATTTTATGAAATTAAAAAGCTTCTGCCTAAATAAAATAATGCAACTAAGAAAAGGGAAGACATCAAACTGGGAAAATAATCTTCATATCTAATATCTGATTAAGGGTCTGATATCCATTATATATATACATTACAAGCTCATTTAAGACCAAAAGCTATTTCCCAAAAGACAAATGGTCAAAGGATATAAATAAACTGGTTTCAAAAGAGAAACTGCAAACTACTAACAACCATATGAATGTTCTGAATCACTAATAATAAAGAAAAATGCAAGTCAAAACAATACTGAGGTTCCACCTCACATCCAGTAAATTGGCAAGAATGAAAAAAGATGGGAAGTCAATTTTGGAGGGTCTGTGGAAAGATGGGCACTTTAATGCATTTTTAGTAGAGCTAGGAATTACAATCAGTTTGGAAAGAAATTTGGAATTATGCAAAGTAAGTGAATTAATTTCTATCCTTTGACCCAGCAAGTATACTAATAGGCATATGTCCCAAGGAGGTCAACAGTTTTTTAGATGGTCACATATACACCAACATATTTATAGTACCACTTTTTATGGTAGCAAAGAACTGGAAACAAAGTAGATCCATTAACTGAAGAATGGCTAAACAAATTATGGCATAGAAGAACAATGGAATATTACTGTGCATTAAGAAACAATTAATATGATAAATACAAAGAAGCATGGAAAGATATAAATTGAAGCAGAATGAAGTAAACAGTACAAGGAAATCAACATATACAACAACTACAACAATGTGAATGGAAGTTATAACAAAAAAAGAATACAAACTGAATGATGGCTCCTTCAAATCCAAAAAAGATATACCATCCATATCAAAAAAGATATAGTAAAATACTTCCCACTTTTTCTTTTTTGCTTGATATCTTCACAGTAAGGGTGGGTGATGAGGGAGGCAGGGAAAGAATCTTGAGTTCAAAGTTTTAAAATCAAATTTTAAATATATATATATATATATATATATATATATATATATATATATATATATATATACACACACACATATACATATACATACATATAAAACTTTTTATATGCAACTGGGAAATAAGATATACAGGCACTGGGATATAGAGATACATCTTGCCTTACTGGAAAGTCAGAGGGAGATGGGGGAGGATATAGGAGAGAGCAGATTGGGGGAGGAGGTATACAATGGGATCACTGTTTTGGGGTGGTGGGTAGGGGAAAGCCAGGGAGAAAATTTGTAACTCGAGATCTTATGGAAATAAATGATGTGAACTAAAAAGAAACATAAACCTTAATTTAAAAAAAGAAAAGAAATTCGAGGAAAGGTGACCTAGCCATCCCAGATTTTAATTTGTATTGTAAAGCAGCTGTCATCAAAACTGCTTGGTACTGAGGGCGGCTAGGTGGTGCAGTGAGTAGAGCGTCAGCCCTGGAGTCAGAAGGACCTGAGTTCGGATCCGGCCTCAGACACTTAACACACACAAACAAAAAAACCTAGCCGTGTAATGTTGGGCAAGTTACTGAACCCCAATTGTCCTCCAAAAAGCAAAACAAACAAACAAACAAAAAAACACTACTTGGTACTGGCAGAGGAATAAAGTAGTCGATCAGTGGAATAAATTAGGTACACAAGACACAGCAGTCAATGACTATAGTAATCTACTGTTTCATAAAACCAAAGACCCCAGTTTGGGGATAAAAACTCACTATTTGACAAAACCTTCTGGGAAAACTGGACTACAGTTTGGCAGAAACTGGGAAGAGATCAATATCTTACAAAGTACACCAAAATGATGTCTAAATGGGCACACAATCTAGGTAAATAGGCTGATACTTTAAGCAGTCTAGGAGAGCAAGGAATAGTTTACCTGTCAGGTTTATGGAGAAGGGAAGATTTTATGACCAAACAAGAATTAGATAGAATTATGAAATGCAAAATGGATAAATTTGGATAAAAATGGATCAATTTGAATTTCATTAAATTGAAAAGTTTCTATACAAATAAAGCCAATGTAACCAAGATTCAGAGGGAAGTGGAAAATTGGGAAAGAATTTTTATAACATGTCTCTGATAAAGGCCTCATTTCTAAAATATATAGAGAATTGAGTCAAACCTATAAGAATACAAGTCATTCCTCAATTGAAAATTTGCCAAAAGATATAAAAAGGCAGTTTTCAGAAGAAGAAATTAAAGATATCTGTAAGCAAATTATATCTATAAGAAAAAAATTGTCTAAATCACTATTGATTAGAGAAATGCAAATCGAAACAGCTTTGAGGTATCCCATCTCACTTGTCAGTTTGGCTAAGATAACAAAATAGGAAAATGGTAAATGCTGGAGAGGAGGTGGAAAAATTGGAACACTAATGCATTATTGGTGGAGTTGTGAACTGATTCAACCATTCTGGATAGCAATTTGGAACTATGCCCAAATGGCTATAAAAATGTGCATACCCTTTGACCCAGCAATACTACTTCTAGGGCTGTAGCCCAAAGAGATGGTAGAAGTGAGAGAAAGACCTATATTTACAAAAAATATTTATAGCAGCTTTTTTGTGGTGGCACAGAATTTGAAATCAAGGGAATGCCCATCAATAGGGAATGGCTAAACAAGTTGTGGTTTAAGAATGTTAAGAAGAAATGAGGAGCAGATGGACTGCACAATAAGTTGGAGCGACTTTTATAAAATGAGAAGAGCAGAACCAGGAGAAATTTGAACACAACTATAGACACAACTAACTTTGATAGTCTGTGCTCCTCTCAGCAATGCAAGGTTATAAGTCAACTCCAAAAGATACATGATGAAAAGAGATATCCACATGCAGAGAAAGAACTATAGAATCTGAATGCAGATTTAAGCAAATGATTTGCTCTCTCTCTTTTTCATGTTTTGTTTTGTTTCCTCTATCTCATTGTTCACTCCATTGGCTATAATACTTTTTTACAACCTGACTAATGTTTAATGTGAAGGTATTTGTAGATCCTATATTTGATTGCATGCTGCCATTGGGGCGGGTGGAGCAGAGGGAGGGAGAGAAAGTTTGAAACTCAAGGGATTGAAGAACTGAGTGTTGCAAACTAAAAGTGAATGAATGAATGAATGAATGAGCAAGCAGATAAGCAAACAAATAAATGAATGAATGAATGAATGAATAAATAAATAAAACACCTTTCACTTTATACAAATGTTAAGTGACTCGAAATCATTAAAATGAATAGGCAAACTTATACCTAAGGACAGAATCAAGCATCCATAACAAATTCTTCCCATGCCTTTTAAATAAAATTTAACATGAAATATGGCTTTAGTAAGAAAGAAGTATTGTAATTGCCCAAAGTGAACACTGTTTGTCTGGCATCCTGGATTTTACATAGTACAACAGAAATCAAACATAGTGTGTTCTGTAATACAATATTCATGAGTATTTGATAATGTAATGCTGAATTGGAAGCAACATTTAAAAAATGAATCCTTTTAAAAAAGCTTCACAAGCATCCAAATAACTAAAGCCATGAAGATGCAGATGGTAAAGCTTTGTTCTTTGAAATTATTTTCTGTTTGTTATAAGTTCCAGGAATTATTTAGGAGAATTCTAATATTATTCTCCAATCATCATCATCATTTTTTCTCTTGAATGTAGTTATATCTGCTACTATATCACTGTTATTCCCCACAAAATAAATTAAGACCAATGAGTTTATTTTATGTCACATTAATAAAACCTGAGCAGAAACACAAGCAAGTAATAATGTACAAGGAAGATTTTTGCTGGACTTATTGAAGTATGAAAATACAAAAAGAATTTTTAATTAATGTGGCAATCATTTATTATGATATTTTCTGGTAAGGTATAATTCAATCAATCAATAAACAAAGTCAAGAAATGTGCAATTGTCAAGGGAAGGGGACTTAAAATCCACTCTGCAAGTGTTCTAACATCTGCTTACAAAAGATTCACACAATATAGAATCTGAAATATTCTTTTTAAAGTAATAATCATCTGTTACCTTCTTATGTGAAGAAATCTTTTTGGAAATGACCCTGTCATTCCTTGTGAAATAAAAATAATCATTTTTACTTTGCTTGGTCAAGACAGAGGAACCCTGATTGCAGCTCCTTGGACCTTACTAAGATGCCTCAGATGATACTTTCATACAGATAGGTGCTTAGCCAGAATAGGGCTTTCTTTGTTTTCAAAATAGGACTGATATACTTACTGTCCTATTCCAGAAGGTAGACATTTTTGCCCTAATGCAGGAATGACCAGGTGTCATTTTAAAGATGTAAGAAATACAAGTACTTTTCTAAAAAAAAATTCTGCCAAGTAATAGCCCTTTCATATATCCTTGCTGAAGGAAAAGACAGGACTCTGTCGCATACTGCATTTTAATATTTTCTGGTATAGCCATTTAAAAAAAAACAAAAAAATCCACAATCAACTGACTTCAATGGGAGGAAACTATGCTAATGATTGTAGTAAGGAGGGCTAGAACATAAAAGAGGAATTCATGTCCTTTATGGAAATGGTAAGATTCCTTTACTATTTCTTTCAAAACTATATTAAAAATGCACTTCTCTCCTCTGGTATAGCCCCATTGATCCATTAAATAGGCTTCTTATCCTTTTGTTCACTTGAGGTCAAATTTCTGATCATTCTTTAAAATTTTATTTCATGTAGAGCAGAACATAGAGATGGAGTTTGGAGAGACCCATAGAGGCCATCTAATCTAAGCTCTTTGTTTTATAGAAAAGTTATAAGGAACTTCCAAGGTCATACAGTTAGCACACATAAAAGATAGCTCTGATGCTAGAGTCAGTGTTCTTTTCTCAGTCCCATGGTGATTTCTGGTTTGGATCCAGAGGATAGAAGACACTGAATCTAAGACCAATGTGAGCATTCCGATATAAAACTCCTTTACAAGTACTTCCTCATGGCATGGAGGTAATTCTGGTTTCTTGAAAACTCTGTCAGGGAAGCATAGACCCTGGCCAGCAATAACAAGCTGAACAGACACTGAGAAGGTGCCTACTGATGGATTGGCCATCTGTTGTCTACAGACCAACCTAATTAAGTTTGGAGAGGCTTGTTGCCAGGAAGCTGGCCACCTCCATCAAAATAGAATGATTCATATTTTTTGGCCCCACCAACTCATTGAAAACATTTTCTAAAGCATGGACTAGATAAAATCTGTTTTAGTAGTAAGAAGACCACACCAGTAATATCATGCATCTTTGAAAGTCAATTTATTTTATATTAAAATGATTTGTAGACAGATGAAATTGAAAAAAAAAAAGACCCCTTCTCTCCCACAGATTGAAATACATCAAAATGGCAAAATTGCCTTATCATGCTTCTGCTTACCACTTAAGTCCACTTCTATATATCCAGTATAGGGGTGTAGAAGAATTGTGCAATCAAATTAATAAAGCTCTTGCATGAATTATCTCCCCCAAATTCCAACATGAAGCATATTTTACCCATTAAAGCTATACTGAAAAACTAGCCACAGTGATTTCAGTGTCTTGTGTCCAAAAGCACTTCTGTAAATGGTTAATATCAAGACAACATAATGAATAGCACCATTGAGGGAAGTGGTACAATTAACAAAACTGTACAGTGGCATACAATGTCAAAAGTGTTTTAGTTGCAGTGATCTTTCCTTTAGCTCTATCAAATGTCAGGATCAATTGTGAGAAATCATGCTTTTGCAGATGTTTCATCATTAAAGTTGACACTGTATTACTCTTTTGTTCACACATGAAACAGATAGGCTGAGTCTTTATTTGGGGCAATAGTTTGAAACTGATGGATCAAAGCCCTCTGCACTAAGACCAACCATAATTTTTAGGTGGAAATGAGTTAGGAGGGGGTGAGGGGTATAGAATGATAATCCTGAAGCAATTTTTAGAAGATTGTTTATTTCTGATGTTGGCATAAACTTTAAAATGTAGATTTAAAAAGCACAAGGCAAGAAAAAGAAAATGTTCTTTTTAGTCAGGAGACATATTGAGACATTGATACCAGAATTTTAATAAGCATGTCTATAATAAAGGTCACAATACAGATTTTGTGACCAGGGACACCATTGGGTGGGCTTAATCTAAAAAAAAAAAAAAGAGAGAAGTACTGTCCCCACAAAAAGGGAAAGATATCTACCTATATAAATTTAATCACAGTTGTTTCGTCATTAAGAGTTTGAAATACAAAGAAACAATCTATTCAAGATTGAAGAACTGATGAATTATGCAATGGGATTCTATAATAAATCAACAGTAATTCATTACACACTCACTCTATGCTACATCCTGTACTGAACTCTTTACTGCACTCTGAACAATGTTCTATATCCATACTGTTCTCTGAACAATGTTCTAGGCACTAGCAGCGAGAGTATACCTAATGAATAGAATAATAGATTTGGAGTTAGAAAGACATGAATTCAAATCCTACCTTCTGGTCCATGAGATATGTGTATCTACTTGTCACTTAATCATTATGTACTATAGGTTATTCCCTAGGCTTTATCTATGAATTCATAGATAGAAGGAGTGTGACTTGCTTGAGGAATTACAAAATGGGATTTCCCCACTCCGATGAAATCATAACTTAGTTGTATGGTACCATGGCCCTGTAAAATTCAGAATGATGAAAAACAATGAAATTTAGGAAGACATATCAAGTGACTGAAATTGAGATTAGATAAACCAGAATTATATATGTATTAGCTACAATAACACAAACTACAACACAGTGGAACAAAGATAATAGAACTTCATGCAGTGGTAGGGAAATAGAAAACAAACTTTATTTGGTTAGTTTATTTAGTTCTACTTGCAAAATTCCTTAGTACAATATTAGGTTCTGAAAACTGTTTTCCTCCATATATTTTCTTGTTCATTTCTTTTTGCTGGTGGCTTTAAGTTTGTAAATTTATTTGATTTGTTTTAATTCAATTTTATCTTATTTTCATTCCAAATTCTCTCCTTCACCCCTCTTCTACCATCATTAAGAAATAAACAGAACCAGGAGAAAAATTTACAATAGGAGCGGGGAACCTGCAGCCTCAAGGTCTGCATCCAAACTTCACAAAACAAATTTCCTTAATAAAAGGATTTGCTCTTTAAAACTTGGATTCAGTCAAAAGGCTGCACCCAAAGACCTAGAAGGCCACTTGTGGCCTTGAAGTCACACAGGTTCCTCATCCTTGTTTTACACAGTATAATTTTAAAATAGTAATAAATATTAGAATAAGTAAAACATAGCAAGTATTTGACTATGGAATTTATATAAATTTTTGCCTGCTTTTTTAAAAAACAAATTCTTTATTAATTTCTGGTTTACATCATTCATTTCTGCCAGATTTTGAGTTACAATTTTTCCCCATTGTAATGGAAATGCAGATTTAAAGAGCTTCCCTGCCCCTAGCTTAAGTGCACCTGGAGCCTGTGGTGGGAGGCTGGTTTTTCAGGAAAGCCCACACCTTGATACTTTGTGATTGGGCAGTGGGTCAAGGAGGTTGTTACATTCTTTGAGCCAAGAGAAGGCTATATAAGCTCTGAGGAGAGGCTTTGCTTTGGGGCTCACTTTGAGAAGTGTTGTGTGATTTGACCAGATGAGACTCTGGGAAGCCGTTGTTGAGAGTCCCCCGGCTTTGAAAACCCAGATGTTGATGCTTCCCTCTCTGGTTACTGTGATTTGGTATTGATGCATATAATATTGGGACAGTTTGGAAGCCTGTCTGTTTGATCTGTAAGTTCTGTAACTCTGAAGTTTGGGGTGCTGACCTTTTTCCCCTGAACTAGGTAATGTATGTTTGTTTGATTAAAGTAAGCTTGTTAACCCATTCTGAGTTGCTTTCCTTTTGAAAAGCAGATCTAAGAACCTATATTGGCAGCCACCCTGGGGATATTGGGGTGCTTGCCGCTACAAAATGGCGACGAGGGATGGGATCTGCTGAGTAAAAGGAAAGTATGGGGGCTGGGATAATTGTTTGTTTCCCAGTTGTGGTAGCTGTGATTCTGTGGAGCCATGGAGCAGGAGAGAGGAAAGGCCTGCATGCTGACTTCACTGAGCTGAGAGCAGGAATGGTGAGCTGCCTGCATGGAGACCTATGGAGAAGCCTGGAGCTGCTGCCTTCTGCTGGAGGAGAAGGAACCCAGGAGTTTGGAGTTCAGCCACAGGACAAGATAAGGACTGTGTGGCAAAGCTGGGGCACTGAATGTGTTTCCTTGTTGCATCCCACAGTTTGGGACCCAGGGGGAGGATGGACTTGTGACTATGGTGGGTGGGGTGAAGTGCCATGGACCCCAAGGACCCCACATTGGTTTTGTTACCAAGCCCCCTATCTGGACTTGGAAGCAGGGGCTGGAGCAGTGTGAGGGGAAGGACACCCCCCCTCCTCCCAAGAGAACTTTATGTGATAATACTTTGTATTTTGTGAATTGATGTGATAATGCTTTGTATTTTGTGTTTAAGGCCCAGTGGCCACTTTGGTAACTTTAGATGTACCTTGAAAATGTGACCTAGGAGATGTTTTGGTGCTAATTCAAATGTAAATTGTGTATGCTATGGGCAACAAAGATCTTGGGGCCCAATGTAATGGAAATGCAGATTTAAAGATCTTCCCTGCCCCTAGCTTAAGTGCACCTGGAGCCTGTGGTGGGAGGCTTGTTTTTCAGGAAAGCCCACACCTTGATACTTTGTGATTGGGCAGTGGGTCAAGGAGGTTGTTACATTCTTTGAGCCAAGAGAAGGCTATATAAACCCTGAGGAGAGGCTTTGCTTTGGGGCTCACTTTGAGAAGTGTTGTGTGATTTGACCAGATGAGACTCTGGGAAGCCGTTGTTGAGAGCCCCCCGGCTTTGAAAACCCAGATGTTGATGCTTCCCTCTCTGGTAACTGTGATTTGGTATTGATGCATGTAATGTTGGGACAGTTTGGAAGCCTGTCTGTTTGATCTGTAAGTTCTGTAACTGAAGTTTGGGGTGCTGACCTTTTTCCCCTGAACTAGGTAATGTATGTTTGTTTGATTAAAGTAAGCTTGTTAACCCATTCTGAGTTGCTTTCCTTTACAAAAGCAGATCTAAGAACCTGTGTTGGCAGTCACCCTGGGGATATTGGGGTGCTTGCCGCTACACCCATTTTTCCCCTACCCACCAGCCCAGAATAGCAGTCCCACAAGATATCCCCTCATCCAATCTGCTCTTTCCCATATCTTCTCCCATACCCCCTTCAGCTTTACCATTAGGGCGAGGTAAGTCTCTGTGCCCCAATGCCTGAACATTTTATCTCCCAATTACATTCAAAATAGTATTAATAATAGTATTTATATATCTTTGAGACATTTAATTTTAAAACCTTGGATTTCAGATCCATTCCCTTCCTCCCTTGACATCCATTCCCTCTAGGAAGATAAGCAATTCAGTATGTGTTGTACATGTATACCTATGCAAAACATTACTATAAGAGATATATTGTAAAAGGCTGCTTATAATTCCCTCCGACACACCCCACCCCCCCACCCAGTCCATTCCCTACTTGATCCTGTCCATCTTTGTTAGTGGGTACTTCCAACCTCCCCTCCCCCCAGAATGCCCTCCTGTCCATTATCCTCCCTCTTATCCCCCTTCCCCCTACTCTCCAGCAGGGTAAGATATCCCATTTAGTATGTATGTCATTCTCTCCCTGAGCCAAATTCAATGAGAATATGGTTTTGCCATTTTGCCTTCCTGTTATTCCCCTTCTCTGCAGCCACTTCTCCTTGCTTCTTCTATATGAGATAGTTTACTCTACCGTCTCTCTCCTCATCTCCTCTTGCCACTCTCCTCTCTGACCTCATAACTTCACCCCTTACTTATCATCCCTTACTACCAAATTCAACCTATGCCCTCTATCCATGTATAACTGTAAACATATATACACACATTCACATATGTATTCATATACCCTTATACCCTTCTTCCATTATTTTCATACTGAGAAAGGTTTCATCAGTCACAGTTATTGTTTTTCCATGTAGGAATATAAATAGGTCAACTTTGATAAATGCCTTTTGATTTCTTTTCCCTGATTACCTTCTCAGGCATCTCTTGCTTCTTGTGTCTAGATGTCCAATTTTCTATTCAACTCTGGTTTTTTTCTCAAGAATGCTTGAAAGTCCACTATTCCATTGCATGACCATATTTTACCCTAAAACAAAATACTCAGTTTCGCTGGGTAGGTGACCCTTGGCTCCAATCCCAGCTCTTTTACCCTCTGGAATATCATATTCCATGCCCTTCAATCCCTCAGTGTAGAAGCTGCCAGGTCCTGTGCTATTCTGATTGTGTTTCCACAATATTGAAATTGTTTCTTCCTGGCTGCTTGTAGTATTTTTTCCTTGATCTGGGGATTCTGGAACCTGGCTATAATATTACTGGGATTTTTCTTTCTGGGTTCTTTTTCAGGAGGTGACTGGTGGATTCTGTCAACCTCTATTTTGTCCTCTGGGTCTAAAACATCAGGGTAATTTTCCTTGAAAATTTCTTGAAGGGTGATTTCTAGGTTCTTTCTTTGATCATGGCTTTTAGGTAGTCCAATAATTTTTAAATTCTCTCTCCTGGATCTATTTTCCATGTCAGTGTTTTTTCCCATGAGATATTTCACATTACCTTCTATTCTTTCATTTGTTTGGATCTGTTTAACAGCATCTTGATTTCTCATAAAGTCATTAGCTTCCATTTGCTCCAGTCTATCTCTGAAGGAATGAATCTCTTCAGTGAGCTTTTGAGATTCTTTTTCCATCTGGCAAATTTGACTTTTTAAGGCATTCTTTGCCTCATTGCCCTTTTGGGCCTCCTTTGCCATTTGAATTAGTCTATTTTTTAGGGTGTTATTTTCCTCAGTCAGGCTGTTGACTCTCATTTCATACTTTTCCTGCATCCTTCTCATTTCTCTGATCAATTTTTCCTCCACTTCTCTTATACGCTTCTTAAGGTCCTCTGTGGCCTGTAACCCACTCATATTTTCCTTTGGGGCTTTTGGAGCAGGATTTCTGAACTCACAGTCCTCCTTCTGTTCCCTGCTTCAATCCTCTTTGCCCCCAATATAAGAGTATAATGTTGCATTTTTCTGTTTATTTTGTTTCCTTTGCCTTGGCATGTTGCCACTTAATTACTTGACTTTTGGGCTTGTTGCCACAGTAAGACTCTGCCACCAGACAGGGGAGCTTCCATCCTGAATGTTGGGGTCTTCACAAGTTCAGGTTCTGGCAAGTTGGATGCCCACCCCAGACCACCCCCCAGATCACAATCCAGATCCAAGCAGGTTAAAGCAAGGGCAATTAACCTCCAAGACTGATCACTGGATCTCCATACAGTTTGCAGGCCAGGAGCTGGAGCCGCCACTGAAAACTGCAGAATGGTGTGTCTCCTCAGTGGCTTCTAGCCCCCAGGGGAAGAAGCCGATATGTTCCCCAAATACTGGTCCCAAAGTCCATAGGCACTAACCTCTTACTTTGTCCTAGGCATGTCTGTGTTGCTAATTCTGGAATCGCCACAGCTGCTGGTGTTCTGGGGTCCCTCCAGCCAGCTGCTGGCCCACCTGCCCTGGGGCTAAAACCATGGCTCAGGCAGACCTGGGCCCAGCTCTCCGAATGCTTGGCTGTCTGAGTGCTGTGCTGTCCCTCCCTGCAGGGCTGCTGGGCTGTCCTCAGCGCAGCGGGAGGTTAGCTTCTCTGTGTCTTTCTGTGTGTGTTGGGGCTCCAGAAATTGTTCACAGTCCCCTTTTACATTGTTTGGAAGTGGTCTAGGGGGAGAGCACCTTGGAAATGTTGTTTCTACTCCGGCATCTTGGCTCTGCCCTGCCTGCTTCTTTCAATGCACCCAAATTAATGTGTGTGTGTGTTTTATTTTTTGATGTGGAATGAATTAATAATGTATGTTGTCCAATGTAGCATGACTTTTATAACTAGTAGAGTCTTAGATACTAGAATATGTTTTTTTAACGTCCACAGTTTCTTTTCTTTCATATCTATTGGTAGAACATCAAAACCACACATTATCAGTTCATTCTTTATAACCATGGCTAGACATATAGTATTCTTTGTATTATATTTATAATTATGTAGGTTAAACAAATCTTCTTCCTTTGCCATGAAACATACTTTTCATCATCACTCTAAAATTTATCTCTCTTTATTAGCATTACGTCCCTTTCAATAATAGTTTTCATTTCACTCTTGTTGACCTGATATTAAAATGACAATATCTGAGGTATATGACATCTGTTTTATTTGTATGGTAATTCTCATATTACTGATAGCTCTTTAAAATAGGCTTTGGTATGGAAGAATATTTATTTTTTTCAACTTCAGAATGTTTGACAAGTAGGAATAAAAGTGCATCTGTAAAACAAAAGGCATTTGGGCTTTACTGATAATGCAGCTAAAGGGAGGACAAATGGGGAAACATCAGATTGGCTTGGTTGAAGTTTGCACCAAAGAGGAGCCTCCCAGGTTGTAGGGACCAGAATACACAAATCCTATGGGATGGCTTTTCCTTTGGTTCCTTGGTAACATTTTCTGCATGTTTCTAGTAAGTAAATGCTATACTTAGCTCTTTTGTTCTTCTTTCAACTTAAATGCCTAGGTATGTCTAGGCTTACTTTAGCTTGAATTCTTGAAACCTACCAAGAATCTCCACTGAGTAATTCCTCCAAAGGTAATATACAGGATCAATATTCTTAAGATTATTTTTGCCTCAAACATTCTAAAATTCTATGATCAAATAATACAACATACCTCTAGTCAGTCTATGTATCTATGCATCTATCTACCTACCTACCTAGCAAACTACCTATGTATTGTTTACATAACTAGAGAAGAAACATTGTATATAGGCTAGAGAGTTCTGAGTCAGGAAGACCTGGATTCAGGTCTTGTCTCTCAAAGACTGACTGTGTAACCCTGGACAACTCACTTAACCTCTCCATGCATAAGGCAGCTCTCTAAGATTATACGATGCAGAAAAGTACAGTAAGTCTCCTCATATAGGAATTCTCAATATCAGTGAAATCACAGATCCACACTTTATATATCCTTATTCCTATGTACTATTTATGGGTGAGATGGTTTATTTCTTAGCATAGAACATGGTTTTAAGATGGGTACAGAAAGTGCATAGCAGAGAACAAAAGAAAACTCACAAGGAAGAAAAGAAAAGATGGACAGTTCTAAACACAATGAGTATTATTTGTCATATGGGCTTTGTTGAAATGAAAATTTATTGTTAAATATTTTGAATCCTCTCTTATATTCTAATATGTACATGATATGCCTTTTTTGTTCTTTCTAACTTTGTATTTAAGTTTATGATAAGTTTTTGTTTCTTTTCTCTGTTCCATATTTGTGTTCTGGCATTTGAGTCGAAAATAAAATTTGGAAAAAAAAGAAAAAAGGGATGGTTTCAGGATGTTATCTGCCCCAAAAGGAGGTAAAAGAACCAGTGAATGTTGTGAAAAGCCATCCCCCTTATGTCAGTACTATTCACAACTGAGAGTCAAACATGAAACTGCCTACCAATTGATGTCAAAACCTAGAGAAGAAAGCAGACTCAGGATACCAACATCATTAATTATTCCATAAACTGGAAATTAGGAAGGGCAAAATGTCAAGTGTGGAATTGAAATCAGTCTTAACCAGATTGATTCCCTCTTTTTAGGAGAATGCAATTCTTTTATTTGCATAACTATGCCTTTCCATTACCCTTACTGGTATAGCTTCCAACTCCTCTCAGAATAGTATTCAACACTGATGGTAAACTTTTGTAAAAAATGAAATTTGACATGATTATTTTACTGTTTTTAGATCCAGTAAAGCCCTATACTGATGAAGCTTTATATCATGAAGGTGATCCTACCCATAAGAAGGCTGGAAAACACAAGCTCTAGCTAATTACACCAGGTTGAAAATACTTCAAGCCCACGTCCAGTAGCATAGTAGCTTTTTCATCAAAGACTAGCATAAAGAAATTTGGATAGCCTCATCAGTAGAAAGCTGGATAGTGGGTGATTTTTTTTTTGACAACATACCATCTTCTGCCTAAAGAACATAGAAGTTGTGATTTGTGGGGAAGTAACTATGTTAACAAAATAATATTTCCATGAAATATTACAATGCCTAATTGAACCATTTTTCTTTAGAAGAGTTTTCAGAAGACTAACTGCTGAGATTTTTCTGGAAAAAGTCTGAACCAAAGATTAGGTTATTCAGTCAGCTGAATATGGCAAATGGAAGAAAAATCCATATTATTGGCAAATCATCAAGAATATGTTGTCAGCTTTGGGAAAGATCTATTCTTCTGCTTTCTGTTAGTGTATCAGTAATATGTAAACCACTTCAAGTTACCTACAGGAACTAGCAAATATCAGCAAACACCACTCTCCCTTCCCTAGTAGGATTAGAAATGGCGTATTATAAATTGTCCAAGTAGTTAAGAATTGCCTTATCCTAGTACAACTTCAACATCTTGTTTTATGTTCCTTCAACTGAAGGACTAGTAAGTTACCACATTGCTCAACAATCCTTTTTCAGGAGGGGTGAAGGGGTGCACATATGCACACTTTTATCCTAAACAGATGTCTAGCAACATCTAAGTAGATATTATCTTCGTTACTAGCTATAGAACTAAGCTATTAACCTCCAATGCATTGGGAAAATGTGTTTAACAATGGGAAGCCCTATATTGAAGTTACTGACTGTATCCCTGAAAACTCATTGTAAAATACCAACCTATTCCTTCTGATCTCTCTCTTGGAAAGATCAGAACACATTTGGCATCTTCCTTTTAATGATGTTGATTTGAAAATTAAGAAGCCATGCTAGGATGCTTCTGCCAAACAACAAAATCAATTAACTGTGATACGAATATATAAATCTCAGCACAGAGACCTACCAGAGTGATCCAAGAGAGTTGGTTAAGTTTCAAACAGATATTTATTACCTTGTTCATTTCTCAGAACTGTAGGAATCTGGAATCCCTGGAACAACACACATCTGTGATTACTTAGAGAACTGCTGCATATCAGTGATGCATACCACATACATAATTATTTAACCCTTTATGCATCTCATGACACATAGTGTGGATTTAACCTGGAGACCCTCATATGACCTTGAGTTATGTATCACAGTTTTCAGAAGGAGACTATAAGAAGAATTGAAAATCTCTCTCTATCCCTCTCTCTCTCTTTCCCTCTCCCTCTTCCTCTCCCTCTCCCTCTCCTCTTTCTCTCTCTCTCTCTCTCTCTCTCTCTCTCTCTCTCTCTCTCTCTCTCTCTCTCTCTCTCTCCCCCTCCTTTCCATTGACTGTTTCTATAACAGTTGACTTTTTGTCTACTCTTTCTTTCTTTTGCAAATTTTGGTTGCTAAGGCAATCTTTAGCAGTGTTTCTTTCATCTGCAACACTCTCCTCACTCCATCCCACTCCAGGGGTACATTCTAACTAGCATCTTAACTTAAAGGATGGGAAGGTGAAAGTTTATTAGTCAAGTCCTTCTACAGTAGTCCAGCAGCAGGATCACATCCCTGCATGGTCAAAGAGGAAAACACTGGGCAACTAACCATCTTATCAGCAAATGCCTATCTTTAGTAATCATATGTTTTTGTTAACATTAAGAAATATTATTCTTCTGATAACCTCGATATGTCATAGGCAATGAAAGATTATCCCTATTTTTAAATGACAGAATTCAGGCCCAGAAGGGTAAAATATTGGAGCAATTGTTCCAAAAAGAACTTGCCTAATTCCAAGTACAAGTTCATTGCACCACATTGCCTCCCTTGTTATACATTTTTCCCTTTTCTTCCAATCCCTTATCTTATTCTTTAACCCAATAGTGTTTGGAGCCTTACACAAAGTACTTACTAAGTTGGTACCCACACTGCAACTTACCTCTGGTTGTCTTTCAAAAGTAGACAAATCTGAAGAGGAAAGGAGAAAAATATGGACTCAATAATATCTAACCAATGGGTTTAAGACTTTGTTTGGCAAAGAATGTTACCGGAATAATAAGACATCCCCTTGAGCAGTTTGTTTTCCATTGTCTTCCTGGTGGTATTGAAGTTGAGAATCCCTACTTAAACCTTAACTGGGATAGTCCCAAGATATCCTCAAGACTTTAGAAAGTAGATGCCTCATTCTAATAGCACTTGATCTCCAGGGGAACAGACAAAGCATTATAGAAATGTTAAATACACTATGATGAAAAAATAAAACAAAACAAATCAAACACATGAAGCCACCATTAAGGGGAACACACCTTATGTAGAAGGCACTCACTGGTGTCAACCACCTGTAATATCAATCATCAACCAATTTCCACCTGTGGGCAAACAGTCTCAGGACTACCATTAATAGAATTGTTTTCCAGCTGAAGATATCTTGGGAAGGAATTCACTTGAACCTGTACATGATACCTCTCAATAAAAGATGTTATAGGCAGATTGACCATTTCCCTTATACCTACTTCAATAATGCCATGAAGTTAACAGCAACCTGAATAATTACCAAAAAATCTAATGATAAACTACAGTAAGTCACTCTTTTCACCCTGTAACTGCACACAAGTCAAGCAGTATCCCAGTAACAATAGAAAAGATAGCTAATGCAGTAAAACAAGTGACAGTATGACTAGAGACAAGACAAGTGGAGCCAGCAGGGCTGTGTTTCTGGAGGGAGCAAGTGCAGGATTTTTCTGAAGAAGCCCCTATGGAAGGCAGAGAGCAAACAGCAGGTAGCAGTGGTCAGACTGGGTCAGTCCAGGTTCATTATTTCTGGGATCCTCAATATTTAGTTCTGAGATTCTTAAGAAGTCCTGGTTGTTCCTTCACTGTAAAGCTCAAAGATCCAGAGTTCTTAACCCAGGTATGTAAGGTCTACACAAGAACTTATAGGGCCCATGGCAAGACCAAGGATAGCAGAATATTTCTTCCAAAAGTGCAGGAGAGGGTAGAGGTTACCATTGGAACCAAGTCTTAGTTCTGGAACTAAGGCTGGAGAAGAATAAATCAAAGATAACTCCTTCATTAAAACTAATTGATGTTAATTAGTTAAATGGAACTGGGGAACTGGCTAACAGTGGGGAATCAAATCTGAAATAGGAACTTGAACCAATTGCATTAGAGAAAGACACAGATGCCTTAGGTGTCCCTTGAAATTCTAAAACCAAGACTTAGCATCCTAGCTCTGAGAAAGTGGGCTCAGAGTATAATGGATATATAGGTCTAGTGTTTAATTTGCTATATGCATGTTGCTTCCTTGACTTTAATTAAATTCCAAATAAATTTAAATGATCTCTATTAAGGACCTATTAAAATGCAAGGCACTGTGCTAGGCACTTTGGCTACTCTAACTAATCCAGAGACTTCTTGATCTCTTTAATGGGGAAACTCCTTCAAGCTCTATTATAAGGCATTCATGCCCACCCTTTGTGACTCTTATCATTGTTCTCTCTTAAGAGTACCCCAGAAAAATAAGTTGCTATTGTATCTTACTCAGTTTCTCTTGATATAGAAAGCTTAGCAATGAAACATATGGAATGTTAAGTTATCTTTTGCTTTTATTACAAATCTATCTTTTTCATTCATATATTTATTTGATGACATCCTATCTTACCCACACCTACAATCTACCTTTACATTATTTTTTGTATAATACTAATTTTCATTACATTGGAGATTGGAGTGTCCCATGTTTCCCAGTCATACATTCAGGAAATAAAGAGTGAAAATGAAACAGAAACTGCCCTCAAATAATTTAAATTGTCCTAGAATTCTATGGAGATCTAACAGTAGCATTTAGGGAGGTCACAGAAGGCTTCACAGAGTAATCGAAGAGGAGTAATGTCAATGACTTCTGGGAAAATAAATTGGAGTCAGATTGTGGAATGCCTTATATTCTAGTCTGATGAGGTCTATATTTTGTCACAGAGTCAACAAAGAACCATTGAAGAATTTAGAACAGAGAAAGGACTTAATGAGTCTTGTGTCTTAGGTAGAATATTTTAGATACTATCTGTAAGATAAATTATTTCAATTAAATGTATAGAGGATTATAAATGCATCAGAAAAGATATATATATATACATATATGAATTGCATAACATGTATACATATTTGTATGTATGCATGTATATTTTCCAGGACAAAAGCAGGTAAAGAAGCTCTCAGAACAAAATAGAAGCAAGATTTTATTTTTGCTCAAAAGCAGGCAAGTCGAATCATAAATTCTATGTGTTCATCAGCAAATCTGCCCATAAATGATATTTATACCATCAGTAAATTCTTACTAAAGTTTGTGAAAAAAAATTCTGAATTCTGCCTAGAAAGTATTTTGTTTCCAACTACTACCCTAAGCTTTTCAATCCACAATTTTAAATGCTTTTAGCCTACAGATTTTTGTTTCATTTGCAGGGGTAAATGCTTTTTGTTGTTTCATTGTTTTGTTTAGACCCTGTCTCCTTTGTCACAGATTCACCTCACCCAGAGGACATTCATCACAAGAAACTATTTTTTTTCCTCTAGCATTAGGGAAGGCACTGCCTTTCAACTAAGACAATACTTGACATGTCTTTTGACCTGGTCAGAAAGTTGAGAATTGAACTTGGTTTTCTTTTGTGGATTTAGAGAACCTTAAGAAAGTAAAATATGAGTATAGTACACTTTATAGCTAGGATAAATTTTTCACTTGAATTGACATTTATTAAATGCCTACTATATACAAAGCAAAGGGGGGGGCAGAAATTAATGGCTGGTTCTTTTTGCGTTTGTCTATCAATTCTCTTACGAATATTTTTAATCACTTAGACTCTTAGCAGGAAATTATTTTATTTGTGTTTTGGTTATTGCATCCATGATATAAGAACTCCCAATGAAAATAGTTATTCTTGTATTGGAACTCAGCAAGTTCTATCCAACTTAAAAGTTTAGAGAATTGCCTAAGACCCTCAGAGGTTAAACCAATACCCAAGATTACACAGTCAATACTTGTCAGAGATGGAATGTTAATCCAGGTCTTTCTGAACTCCAAAATCATTATAACTCTATACATCATGCAATGCTATCTTTCATTAGCATTGGTAAAATGAATAAAGTACTTTAAACTAAGTATATAATGATGTTTTATACTATTCTGAATGTATTAATACTTCAAACATCTATGATTTTGTCAATGTGGGTATTCCTTCCACTGACCCAGATTCCAACTGCTCTGTGTTTTTAGTAAAGGTATTCTTAACCCAGAGTTTATGGACTCCAGGGAATTTGGATGGGAGAAAAACATCTACATTTTCACAAACCTCAAACTGAACTTCATCATTTTCTTCTATTATGAATGTAGTCATCAAACTTTTTTTCTGGGGGTCTAATTGCCAAATTGCCAAAGGGTCCAGGATGTATGAAAAAAAAAAAGATTAATTTTGGTTTTTAGAATCTCTAAATGTTACAAGGCTTTTAATTGCATTGTCAATCTTATGATGAGCCTCTCTTCAAACCACATACAGAGTATGGACAGGTCTTTAGTTGAAGCCTTTCCAGGTTAGTAAAAGTAGCTAGAATTTCTGTTCTGTTAGAATAGTTTTTGGGAACCTGGGATTACTTCTATATTGTAATGAAGTGTTCAAATATAAATTGAGAGGACAGCTTGCCTTTTTAAAATTTTTTTTCTTCACTAATATAAGCAAAAATAGGACTTGTGTAAGGACATAAAATGTAAAATTAATGATATATTAAAATGTGAATTTGTGATTAAATAAATGAATGAAAAAATTGAATACTTACTCTATGCCAAGAACAGTGTTAAGAAGTAAAGATACAAATCTAGAATTGGAGACAGTCCCTTCATTCAAGAAGTTTGCATTCTAATGGGGCAGAGAGCATACATAACTGAGTGGTGGCCAGGAAGGGGCAGCATTTTGGTTCAGAAAGCCTTAGAATTATAAAGTTAAACCATAGATGAATACATTGATTCTTCCTTTCTCATAATAATGGAAATATTGATTTGCTTTCCAGAATTGTAAATAAAGTGAGATGGGAGCTAGTGGATGCAAGAAGCATCTTGGTAGTTGGGGAGAAGAAGGTGGGGAAGTAAAATGAAACGTGGATGAAGTCAGTATGGATTTATAGTGGACTGGATAAAGCACCCTTTATTCAGGATAAAAGGATCCTCAGAAAAGGAACAGCGATCATAGCGCCTGCACCACATGGGGTAGTAATAAGGCTTAAATGAGAAAATATGCAAGGAAATTCACACACTTTAAACATTTAGACCACTGAAAGGCTTTCTAGATTCAGAGTGACTAAATACAGGTTTTATAAATACCAGAAATCATCAATAGTTATGGATTTATGGTAGAAGCAGTGCTATTCTCTTATATTTAATATTCTATGTACTACCCTGTGGGGAAAAGGCATTGTGATCCCCATTTAAAATTAATTTAATTTCATTTCTAAATTCTCATCCTTCTCCCTTTCCCCCAACTTAAAAAAAAGTAAAGCAGAATAAAATCCATTAGAAATGTGTATATTTATATGAAACATATTCCAAGATGAGCCATAGATTATATCTCCCATAAAAGTAAGAATTTTTTTAAATAAAAGAAAAGATTTTGGGCGAATGGGTCACCAGCAGCTGTGGGGGTTTCCAGAATTATCAACCCATAAATGGCAAAGACAAAGTGAGAGGTCAGTGTAGGCTTTGGGAACAGTGAGTCTGGGAGTGCAGTCCAGCCTCTGCACCCAGAGCAAGAAGTGGCTGAGGTGCAGCAATAACAGCTCTGTGGCTGCTTCAGAGCTCCTGCCTTGCAGATTGTAAGGGGACCAAGCAGCCATTTTGAAGGGTAATAACTCTTGCTTTAACTTGCTTGGATCTGTATTGTGATCTAGGGTGGAGGTCCTGGGGTGCATGACCAGGTGCCAGAGCCGGGGTAGGCTTCAGAGAGGGCAGTCAAATAATAGCTCTGGCACCTGAGAACACTCCATTGATTTGGGACAAAGCTCTCCTCTTTGAAAGCAGAGATCTACTGTGGCAAAAAGCTCAAAAGTCAAGTAACTGAATGGCAACATGAACAAGCAAAGGGAGCACAACAATCTGACTTTAGTTTCTATTTTGGGGACAAAAAGGATCAGAGCATGCAACAGGAAGAAGACAATAAAATCAGAACTTCTGTACCAAAAGCTTCCAAGAAAAATATGAACTGATTACAGGCCATAGAGGAGCTTAAGAAGGATTTTGAAAACCAAATAAGAGAGGTAGAGAAAAATTGGGAAGAAAAATGAAAATGATACAAGAAAATCATAAAAAGTGAATGAAAAATCTGACTGAAGAAAATAACACCTGAAAAAATAGGCTAACTCAATGGTAAAAGAGGCTCAAAAAGCCAATGAGGAGAAGAATGCCATAAAAAGCCCCCTTTTGCCTGATGGTAAAAGAATCTCAAAAGCTCACTGAAGAGAGTCATTCCTTTAGAAATAGACTGGAGCAAATGGAAGCTAGTGACTTTATGAGCAATCAAGATACTAATAAACAGATCCAGACAAATGAAAAAATAGAAGGTAATGTGAAATATCTCATTGGAAAAACCACTGACCTGGAAAGTTGATCCAGGAAAGATAATTTTAAAATTATTGAACTACCTAAAAGCCATGATCAAAAAAAGAACCTAGAAATCATCCTTCAAGAAATTCTAAAGCAAAATTACAATGATGTTTTAGAACCAGAGGGCAAAATAGAAGTTGAAAGAATTTATCACCTCCTGAAAAAAGATCCCGTAAAGAAAACTTCTAGGAATATTATAGCCAGCTTCTGGAGTTCCTAGATCAAGGATAAAATAATACAAGGAGCTAAGAAGAAATAATTTGAATATTGTGGAAACACAATCAGGTTAACACAGGACCTGTCAGCTTCTAAACTGCGGCATCAAAGAGCTTGGAATATGATATTCCAGAGGTCAAAAGAGCTGGGATTTAAACCAAGAATCACCTGCCTAGCAAAACTGAATATCATGTTTCAGGGGAAAATACGGTCATTCAGTGCAATAGAGGACTTTCAAGCATTCTTTTTTTATATATTTGAAACGTTTAATTTTAAAACCTTGAAATTCAGATCCATTCCCTTCCTCCCTTGTCACCCATTCCCTCTGGGAAGATAAGTAATTCAGTATGTGTTGTACATGTATAGTTATGCAAAACCATAGTAGATATATTGTAAAATGCTGCTGATAATTCACTCCCACCTGGTCCATTCCCTACTTTGATCCTGTCCTTCTTTGATAGTGGGTACTTCCAACCTCCCCTCCCCCAAGAATGCCCTCCCCTCCATCATCCCCCTTCACATCCCCCTTCCCCCTATTCTGCTGCAGGGTGAGATATCCCATTTAGTATGTATTTCATTCTCTCCCTGAGCCAAATTCAATGAGAATATGGTTTTGCCTTTTTGCCTTCCTGTTCTTCCCCTTACCTGCAGTCACTTCCCTCTTGCTTCTTCTACATGAGATAGTTTACCCTACCCTGTCTCTCGCCTTCTCCTCTTGCCACTTTCCTCTCTTAACTCATAATTTCACCCCTTAAGTATCATCCCTTCCCACCAAATCCAACCTATGCCCTCTCTCCATGTATAACTGTGAACATATATACACACATTCACATATGTATTCATAAGCCCTTATACCCTTCTTCCATTATTTTCATAGTGAGAAAGGTTTCATGAGTCACAGTTATTGTTTTTCCATATAGGATTGTAAATAGTTCAACTTTGATAAGTTCCTTTTGATTTCTTTTCCCTGATTACCTTCTCAGGCATCTCTTACTTCTTGTGTCTGGATGTCAAATTTTCTATTCAACTCTGGTTTTTTCCTCAAGAATGCTTGAAAGTCCCCTATTCCACTGAATGACCATATTTTCCCCTGGAACAAAATACTCAGTTTTGCTGGGTAGGTGACCCTTGACTTCAATCCCAGCTCTTTTGGCCTCTGGAATATCATATTCCATGCCCTTCAATCCCTCAGTGTAGAAGCTGCCAGGTCCTGGGCTATTCTGATTGTGTTTCCACAATATTGAAAATGTTTCTTTCTGGCTGCTTGGAGTATTTTCTCCTTGATCTGGGAATTCTGGAACCTGGATATAATATTCCTTGGAGTTTTCTTTTTGGGATCTTTTTCAGGAGGTGACTGGTGGATTCTGTCAACCTCTATTTTGCCCTCTGTGTCTAAAACATCAGGGCAAGTTTCCTTGAGAATTTCTTGAAGGGTGATTTCTAGGTTCCTTCTTTGATCATGGCTTTCAGGTGGTCCAATAATTTTTAAATTATCTCTCCTGGATCTATTTTCCAGGTCAGTGGTTTTTCCCATGAGGTATTTCACATTGCCTTCTTTTCTTTCATTTGTTTGGATCTGTTTAACAGCATCTTGATTTCTCATAAAGTCATTAGCTTCCATTTGCTCCAGTCTAACTCAGAAATAATGAATCTCCTCAATGAGCTTTTGAGATTATTTTTCTAGTTGGCAAATTCGGCTTTTTAAGGCATTCTTCTCCTCATTGCCCTTTTGGGGCTCTTTTCTAAGTCTATTTTTCAGCTTCTTTTCTAAGTCTATTTTTAAGGTGTTATTTTCCTCAGTCTGGCTGTTGACCCTCATTTCATACTTTTCCTGCATCCTTCTCATTTCTCTTCCTAATTTTCCTCCACTTCTCTTATTTGATTTTTAAAGTCCTTCTTAATGTCCTCTTTGGCCTGTAACCCCCTCATATTTTCCTTTGGGGCTTTTGGAGCAAGATGTGTGACCTCACAGTCCTTCTCCTGTTCCATGCCTCGATCCTCTTTGCCCCCAAAACAGGAGCCTAATGTTGCATTTTCTGTTGTTTTGTTTCCATTGCTTAGGCATGTTGCTACTTAATTACTTGACTTTTGGGCTTGTTGCCACAGTAGGACTCTGCTACCAGTTAGGGGACCTTCCGTCCCGAATGTTGGGTTCTTCACAACTTCCGGTTCTTGCAAGTTGGATGCCATCCCCAGACCTCCCCTCCAAGATCACAATCCAGATCCAAGCAGGTTAAAGCAAGAGCGATTAACCTCCAAGACTGATCACTGGATCTCCCTACAGTTCACAGGCCAGGGGCTGGAGCTGCCACTGAAACTGCAAAATGGCGTGTCTCCTGAGTGGTTTCTAGCCCCCAGGGGCGGAAGCCAACTCGTTCCCCAAATACTGGTCCCAAAGTCCATAGTGCACTACCCTCTCACTTTGTCCTAGGCATGTCTGTGTTGATAATTCTGGAATCGCCAAAGCTGCTGGTGCTCTGGGGTCCCTCCAGCAGGCTGCTGGCCTGGCTTCCCTGGGGCTAAAACTGTGTCTCATGCGGGCCTGGGCTCGGCTCCCAAAGCACTGTGCTGGCCGCTCCCTGTAGGGCTGCTGGGCTGTCCTCAGCGGGAGTTTAGCTTCTCTGTGTTGTTCTGTGGATGCTGGGCCTCCAGAAGTTGTTCAGAGTCCCCTTTTACATGGTTTGGAGGTGATCTGGGTGGAGAGCACCTTGGACATTCTGTTTCTACTCTACCATCTTGGCTCCACCCCATTGTCAAGCATTCTTGATGAAAAAAACAGAGCTGAATAGAAAATTTGACATTCAGATACAAGAAGCAAGAAAAGCATGAGAAGGTAAAGAGGGAAAAGAAATCATAAGGAACTTCTCAAAGTTGAACTATTTACATTCCTACATGGAAATAATGATAAATGTAAC
The DNA here is from genome assembly GCA_011680675.1 of Gymnobelideus leadbeateri. Taxonomy (NCBI): domain Eukaryota; kingdom Metazoa; phylum Chordata; class Mammalia; order Diprotodontia; family Petauridae; genus Gymnobelideus; species Gymnobelideus leadbeateri. Next base: position 68,097 of record WOXC01000060.1, read on the forward strand.
TTAGACTTTTCTCAGTTTGAGAATCGTTGAAGGGAATATAAATGTATATGTGTGTATACATGCATATATATATATATATGTATATACACACACACACACACACACACACACATATCTATATAGGAGGGTATCTGGGCATATGAATACATATGTGAGTGTGTGTATATATGGATACAGGTATACATAGATTGGATTGAGTTTTGAATAATTAATTAAAATGAAAAATGGGGGGTAAACGATTCTAGCCCTTTAATTAGAGACCTACCAGGTGTAATGAAAAATATCTGCTTCATATTTAATAAAGCCCTTCTTCTGACTTAGGCTATGAGCTTTCCCTTGAGCTCACTTGCAAAGCCATTTTTCTGTAGACTACATGAGTTCTGTTTATATCTCCCCCACCATAAATGAATCTTTATCTCATGATGCAGAAAGCTGATGAGATAATTGTTTAGGATCTTTCCCGATATTTCTTTCTATGAAGGAAAGAGGTCAATAGTACAAGTAACTTGAGGCCAGAGTAGTCCTATTTTCCTTTTAAAGTGTGAAAGGTAAAATATTGCCATGGTCGATTGTTTTTTTTTTTTTTTTTTTTTTTAAGCAGTTGTGGTTAAGTAACTTACTCAAGGTTACAGGCTAGTTATTTGTGAGTGGGTGCTAAGTATTGAGGCTGGAACCCATCCCCTCATTTCCTACTGACTCCAGGGGCCAGCACTCATACTCACTGTGCCACCTAGCCGCCCCAGTCAACTGTTTCTTAAAATATTTTTTAAATTCTTAAAAATTCTGTTCAAAACTCACTTTTCTCAATAATACAATAATCTACCACAAATCTAAAGTACTCATGATATAAAATGCTATCTGCTTCCAGATTGAGAACTGATTGGCTCAGAGTACAGAGAGAAGCATATGTTTTCCTGCTTTCTCTATTTTTTTTAACATGGCTAATGGGGAAATATGCTTTGCATGACTATGTATAATAGGTCTTGTTTTTCTTGCCTTCTCAATGGGTGGGTGAGGGGGTGGAGAGAGGGTGAAAATGTAGTACTGAAAATAAAGATTAATTTTAAATAAAATTTAAAAAACCCTCATCTTTACTAAAATATTTGAGACCTTATATTATTATATATTATATAAAATTATATTAACATATAATTTTAGAAGTGAATGCACAAAGAAATCTCATTTAACCTTAACCATTCCCAAGGGTTTATTCTCTGAACTCCAAAGTTTCCCTTCACCTTAGATTTAGGTTAATGCATAACTATATATCTGTATTTTGTTTTACTGTGTCATATTTTATTAGGATCCTCTTATATGAAGAAAAATGTGCTAGGCTATTGCAAGAGAAAGTTTTTAGGAGGCATGGTTCCTGCCCTCATGAAATGTATGTTATTTTCAGTTTCAGAGCCTATAATTTTCACTGTTATAGAATTATTTCTTGGGGTTACTGTTGTTCCCTGTAAAAATACAAATGCATTACCAAAATTTAGTCAACCATCAATGATTTATACTTTAACTTGAATTACAATCATCAGATTCCCCCCTTCCCCCTCAAAGGGATTCAGCATAAGCAAGGTTTGAGAGAAAATGGAAAGGTCAATGGTGTGATAGATGTGAAAATCAGAGAATGTCCTAGAATTAATTAGTTAAGTTGGAAGGCAGAGGATGGAGAATCTTCTGACTCTTAGGGAGCAAATGTGGATCCTATGCATTGATGCCTGGTGGCGAGACAAAATTTCAGATCGTTGGCAATTGGCTGGGATGTAGTGGATGAACTTGACATCTTTAGTGCATTACCAAGCTCTGAATGCTCCACAATTTCTGCTTCAGCCACCTTCATGGACACTGGAATAAATTGGTCTTATCTGTCCATTCCAATTGAGGAAGGCTTCATATGCTTTGGGTAGACATACTCACAAATCACCAACAGATTGGAACGTGTTCATTATACTTATCCAGATTTAGCCTGTCTCATAGACAATTTTACTAATGTGTTACAGCTGTACATGCTATAGCTTCTTGGAGCCACAGGTGAGGGTTGAGTGACAGATGGATACCAAAGGTAGATGAGAAGCTTTTTTTTTTTTCCAGAATTAGAAGCCTTTTCAAGTCTTCAGTGTCAGTTCTGTTGTGAATTAAATCTCCACATTTGTATTCTCTACCTTTGTAACTTTACTTACTATCCATTTATACCAAATTCAAGTTCTTTTGTGACCTTACCTACCATCCACTTAACTCAGATTCCTGTTGATTCAATAAAAGCTGTTGTAGACTACACTTATGGTTGCACACTAATTTTGTATAATCTATAGATTACTTCTATCTCCCCATGAAGAAATAATGGAGAAGAATAATGATTCAACACACCTCCTCATCAAAATGTGTACTAATAGGGATTGTCTTACCTTTGCCAAAGGAAGTTCACATATTGCCTGTCAGGACAATCAAAAGGAAGACACACTTAGGTTTAAAAGGCCCTCACTGGGGATTTTTTGGTCTTTGAGAGAAGGTATTGGCCCAATTTATTGGTTACTTCTAGGAAAACTAATAAATGGAACATGCTTAGAACCTTTTATCTCAGTTTACCTTAATTTTAAAATGTAATAGCAGGGTCCTCTTGCCCCATTCAATTTTGTCCCAACATTCAATGACAAAGTCAAGCTTCTCTTACACCCAGCCAGGGAATACCATACCTGGTAGGTTTTCTTTTCTACTTTGCATCTGTTTAATATTTATAAGTGCTTTCTGCTTAAGGAAATCTTATACAACTATTTGGAAGCAACCATACTTACTTTTGGGAAGGTTTTCTTAATCTTTGAGGGTGTGTGTGTGTGTGTGTGTGTGTGTGTGTGTGTGCATGCTAGACCTCTTTGGGGTCTGCCAAAGTCTATAGATTCCTGCTCAGAATAATGTCATTAACTGGTTAAAAGTTAAATGTATAAAGCTTCAAATGAAACTAATTACATTGAAATGTAATTATCAAGGCAGAGCCAAGATGGTGGAGTAGAAACAGTGCGTCCAAGGCACTCTGCACCCAGATCACCTCCAAACTATGTAAAAGGGTACTCTGAACAACTTCTGGAGCCCCAGCACACACAGAAGGACACAGAGAAGCTAACCTCCCACTGAGGACAGCCCAGCAGCCCTGTAGGAAGGACCAGCATAGCACTCTAGGGGCCTGCAGCATTCTAGGAGCCGAGCCCAGGTCCTCCTGAGGCGCGGTTTTAGCCCCAGGGTGGCCAGGCCAGCAGCCCGCTGGAGGGACCCCAGAGCACCAGCAGCTGTGGCAATTCCAGAATTATCAACTCAGATATGCCTAGGACAAAGTAAGAGGTTAGTGCCCTATGGACTTTGGGACCAATATTTGGGGAACAAGTTGGCTTCCTCCCCTGGGGGCTAGAAGCCACTGAGAAGACACACCATTTTGTAGTTTTCAGTGGCAGCTCCAGCTCCTGGCCTGCGAACTGTAGGGAGATCCAGCGATCAGTCTTTGGGGGGTTAATCGCTCTTGCTTTAACCTCCGTGGATCTGGATTGTGATCTGGGGGGAGAGGTCTCGGGTGGGCATCCAGCTTACCAGAAAGCTGTGAAGACACCAACGTTCAGGAGGAAAGCTTCCCTGTCTGGTGGCAGAGTCCTACTGTGGCAACAAGCACAAAAGTCAAGTAATTAAGTGGCAACATGTAAAGGCAAAGGAAACAAAATAAACAGAAAAATGCAACCTGAGACTCCTATTTTGGGGGCAAAGAGGATCGAAGCAGGGAACAGGAGGAGGAATGTGAGGTCAGAAATCCTGCTCCAAAAGCCCCACAGGAAAATATGAACAGGCTACAGGCCATAGAGGACCTTAAGAAGGACTTTAAAAATCAAATAAGAAAAGTGGAGGAAAAAATGGGAAAAGATATGAAAAGGATGCAGGAAAAGTATGAAATGGGAGTCAACAGCCTGACTGAGGTAAACAACACCTTAAAAAATAGACTAACTCAAATGGCAAAGGAGGACCAAAAGGACAATGAGGAGAAGAATGCCTTAAAAAGCCAAATTTGCCAACTAGAAAAAGAATCTCAAAAGCTCACTGAGGAGATTCATTCCTTCAGAGTTAGACTGGAGCAAATGGAAGCTAGTGACTTTATGAGAAATCAAGATGCTGTTAAAAGATCCAAACAAATGAAAGAATAGAAGGCAATGTGAAATATCTCATGGGAAAAACCATTGACCTGGAAAATAGATCCAGGAGAGACAATTTAAAAATTATTGGACTACCTGAAAGCCATGATCAAAGAAAGAACCTAGAAATCACCTTCAAGAAATTCTCAAGGAAAATTGCCCTGATGTTTTAGATCCAGAGGGCAAAATAGAGGTTGAAAGAATCCACCAGTCACCTCCTGAAAAAGATCCCAAAAAGAAAACTCCCAGAAATATTATAGCCAGGTTCCAGAATCCCCAGATCAAGGAGTAAATACTACAAGCAGCCAGGAAGAAACAATTTCAATATTGTGGAAACACAATCAGAATAGCACAGGACCTGGCAGCTTCTACACTGAGGGATTGAAGGGCATGGAATATGATATTCCAGAGGGCAAAAGAGCTGGGAATGAACCCAAGGCTCACCTACCCAGCAAAACTGAGTATTTTGTTTCAGGGGAAAGTATTGTCATTGAGTGGAATAGAGGACTTTCAAGCATTCTTGAGGAAAAAACCAGAGTTGAATAGAAAATTTGACATCCAGACACAAGAAGCAAGAGGTGCCTGAGAAGGTAATCAGGGAAAAGAAATCAAAAGGAACTGATTAAAGTTGAACTATTTGCATTCCTATATGGAAAAACAATAACTGTGACTGATGAAACCTTTCTCAGTATGAAAATAATGGAAGAAGGGTACTAAGGGCATATGAATACATATGTGAATGTGTGTATATATGTTTACAGTTATACATGGAGAGAGGGCATAGGTTCAATTTGTTGGGAAGGAATGATACTTAAGGGGTGAGATTATGAGGTGAGAGGATAGTGGCAAGAGGAGATGGGGAGAAACAGGGTAGGGTAAACTATCTCATGTAGAAGAAGCAAGGAGAAGTGGCTGCAGGGGAGGGGACGACTAAGAAATCAAAAAGGCAAAACCACATTCTCATTGAATTTGGCTCAGGGAGGGAATGACATGCATACTGAATGGGATATCTCAACCGGCAGCAGAGTGGGGGGAAGGGGGATGAGAGGAGGGATTATGGATGGGAGGACATTCTTGGGGGGAGGGGAGGTTGGAAGTACTCACTATAGAAGAGGGACAGGATCAGGTGGGGAGTGGACCAGGTTGGGGGTGGGATGGGTGTGAGGGTATTATAAGCAGTCTTGTCCAATATATCTACTGTGGTGATGTTTTGCATGGCTATACATGTAAGGCACGTACTGAATTGCTTGTCTTCCCAGAAGGAATGGGTGGCACGGGAGGAAGGGAATGGATCTGAAATTCGAGGTCTTAAAGTTAAGTGTTTCAAATATATATAAATACTGTTAGTGCTCTTTTGCATGTAATTATGGGATGGGATGTGCAGGCATTGGGGTACAAAAATTCACCTTGCTCTAATGGAAGAGTCGAAGGGGGTATGGGAGAACATGTGGGAGAGTTCGGATTGGAGGAAGGGATATCTTGTGGGACTGTTATTCTGGGATGGTGGGTAGGGGAAAGGCAGGGGAAAGCATTGTGGCTCAAAATCTGGCGGTGGTGAATGGTGTGGACCGGAAGTTAATAAAACATTTGTTTAATTAAAAAAAAAAGAAATATAATTATCATCATTAAAATATATATATTTTAAAAGCTCATAGAATCAATTTAAGAACTGAGCTATAGAAAAAAGTAAAAAAGAAAGAGTCCTTGAAAATGTCTCGTAAATATTCTATGTTGATATATTATGTATTTTGTTGTCAATAAATCTATCAATCCTAAGTAAGGCAATATAATGTAAACCATTTCAGTAATCAATTTAACATGGCACTTATGTACAAAGAAATTGTGGTAATACAAGAAAATTATTTAAGTCCTTGTTATAAATATTAATTATATCTGATATTGAAAATTACTGTTGAATTTTGTGCGTATTATCTTATTTGATTCTTGCAAAAACCTTGTGAGGTAGATACTATAGGAATTATCCCCATTCCAAAGAGAAAAATTCCTTGTATATGCCTTGGATAAGATATATAAATGAGGAAACTGAGGCTGAGAGGATAAATGACTTATCCATGTACTTTCAGCTAGTGGATGTCAGAATTGGTATTTAAAACCAAGTCTTACTTCCTGCAAGATTAGTCCTCTCTTCGTTTCACAATTTTACCTCATTAAGCATTCTTTAGGGCATCTAAGCAACCTAAACAGACAAGTATATGTATGATAATTTGACAATAGAGAGGTTTCTAACAACAGAATAAAACAAAACGGCACCTAGCCTTAGTAATAACTGATATTCAGAGACATCTTTACATTTTGCATGGTGCTTTGTAAAACTGTCTTAGTAGCAAACCAGGTTGAGGATAATCAATGGGCCTCAAACCCATTTGTGGGGAAGGGGGATTTCTCTCCCAAGCCTGTGAAGATTTACCCTGGAAGAGTTGGCAGATGAGACCAATTTATTCCAATGGCAGATCCTGTGGAGGACTTAGAGCTTGGTCAGACATCAAAAATTCCATGGTCATGCACTGCATCCTGTGCTACTGCCAGTCATTTTTATTTTTATTCTATCACTGGATTTCGATGACTCTAAAAAGAGATTTGTACAACTCCATCGCACTTAAATCCAACTCACTTAAAATTCAAGATGTCACCCTTGTGATGTCATTGATCCTCTTTGAAAACATAGGACAAGCAACAACAGCAGTGCTTTGTATATATTATCTAATTGGAACCTTAAAACAGCCCTGTGAGAAGGTTGGGAAAGGCTGGCTGCAAGAAGTTGTATGTGAGCTAAGCCCAAGGGTGGCCCACTAGGTCCTCAAGTGCGGCCCTTTAACTGAATCCAAACTTCACAGAGCAAATTCACTTAATAAAAGAATTTATTCTGTAAAACTTGGACTTTATCAAAATGTCACACTCAAGGTCCTAGAAGACTACATGTTACCTCAAGGCCACAGAAACCCTTGATAGGTCACGTACTAGTAGTACATGTTCATGTATTATTAGTAGTAGTACATGTAGCTAGATTTTAAGAGATGCTTTGAGAATGATTCTCAAGCACTTCAGTAGCGGGTACTGACATTGAAGAATGGTTCTGTTAATTCCTCTAGAGCATGGCATTATATATTAGCCTCCTTTTCTTTCTTTGGAGGAGGGGTTCTTAATCTTTGTGTGTATGTATGTGCATATGTATGTGTTTGTGTGTTCATGTGATGGACCACTTTGACAATCCAATAAAATCTATAAACCTTTTCTTAGTGTCATGTTTTTAAGTGCATACAATAAGATATATCAGAATGGGAAGAAGCCAATTATATTGAAACAGTTATCATTTTTTTTAAAGTTCATGAATCTCATGCCCTAGGGCAATTTAAAAATCTTAATCTAGATTCCTTAGTTGAGAAATGCTCTGTTTCTTCCAACCCTCTGCATGGGATTTCCTCTACTTGAAAATACTACAGAATGCCAAGCTATTATATCACTTCAAATAATTTCACCATTGTACCAGAAACTCATTCCATTGAGGCACCAAATATTCATTGAGTGAATGTGCTGCAACAGCTATACAAGTGAGTTTGAAATTCCTCAGAACAAAATCACATATAATTAAACCTCTCCAACGTTTGTGTTCTATGTAAAAGCTCAATTCTAGATTTCCATGGTTTTTCAATTTCCTTTAAATACTCTTCATTTGAAAGTCTCTGACCAGTATTTCTTCCCCTCTATTCCCCTCCAGCCTATTTAATACTAGGTCAATATTTCAGCTGCCACAGCTTCTGAACATTGGGAAAGGCAATCATATTTGCATGATAGAACATAGTCTCCTGTCTGGTGAACATGCAGTTTAATGACATTTCAAATTTTAATCAGATAACGCCTTTTTATTTTTCATTTTTCTGAATATAGAAACTTGCCTGAATGCCACTGGGCTAGGTTATAGGAGTGACTTTGAAATGTAATTCTCTGCATTTAGTAATGCATATAAAAAAGGGAATGAAACTGTTTGGAGGGATGCTAGGGTTATATTTTACTTACTCATTTATTTATTTATTTACTTTAATTGAGCAAGTATACAATGTGAATGAATCTGAAAAGTCAGACTTTGGCATTAAAACTGATGAGATATTTAAAGTTATTCACATATTGTTTTAATACTTTAAGTTTTGTCCCAATTTACCAACTGAACAAAATGTTTCTACAGAATCTTATTTTCATAGAACTATTATAAGCTATTTAACAAAGGTGAAAATGTCTCTCTTTAGTAATAGTTACTTTTATTATTAATGTAATTGCAACCCTGTTGGATAAAATTGAATCTCATAGTGTCTTTCATTAGACAAAAACATTTTCCTTCTTTGCATTTAGTAGTAACTCATATTGTGAGCTTTATTTGAATAAATTATCTTCTTGCAAAAATCATATCAAACTTTATTGAACTTTTTTTAGTAAAAACTGTCATTTCATTGCTTTAATAATAACTCTAATGTCTAATGGTAATTTAAATTTCTTCTTTTTGCTTCTGAGTCTATGCTAAATCCAATATGATGATAATAATAGCACAGGGGCAATATTAACTAAGAATAAGAACATTGGCTTTTAAGGCTAACTTCAAAAAATATTCTGCAAGGAAAAAAAATACTTGCATGTATCTTCCATTTGCATATGATTTTAAAGAGATATTCTTTATAATGATCATTTCTATTAATAAGTAGTTTGCATTCACATAGAGCTTTGCAAAGTGCTTTACCAACACTATCTCAGTTTATCCTCACAGCAATTACTATTTTACAGAAGAAATCAAGGCAGGCAGAGATTAAGGACTTGCACCAGGATCACAAAGCTAGTCAGTGACTGATTTCAAATCAGTTCTTCCTGACCCTTACTCCAACACATCAACAGCACTGCATCACTTAGATGCTTCTAATTCTAATTCTATAGCTTCACATACTCAATCCACAGCATTGAAAGCAGAAAAAGAGACTCAAATGTATAATTGGCTGAAATCTGGAGCAATATGTGGGGGACTCCTAACTCAACACCTGATTCATGAATGTCCTTCTCAACACACAGAAGTATATCTTGCACCCATGTCAGAAGCACACACAGAAAAAGGTCTCTTCTTTTACTCTAGAAAACAAAATAAAACAAAATACCTGAACTGGTGTGAGTGGCATATGTAGTTGAGGTGGGGAGGGGTTAGTATTAAGGGAAGAAGGGAAAAGACAACAGAACTAGAACACAAAACATGGAGATATTAATGTGACAAATTTGAAATAGGAAAGAACTAGAAAGTTCCTTAGATCTAGATACTGATAGCATGAACTACATCTGGGCATTTGAGTCCCATTATCCAGTAATCCTTCAGTATGTTTAAGAGATCTATTTGATGGACAGATCTCTAGAGGCAGAGAGAATTTAGATCCTAGTAGACTCTAGGATCAAGATTGCAGGCTAAGGAAGAAATAAAAGCAGTCACTGATGTTTCTTTGTCAATTCTTTTGATGTCAAGAACTCTAATGGTATGCTCCATGGGACTGTGTATAATATGATTTTCAGTGACTTTGATAAAGAATTTCATAGTGTTCTTATCACATTTGTAGATGGCACCTCTTTAAGAGAGATAGCTAATTCATAGTCATAGGATTGGATTCTTTAACTTTTATCTTTATTTCCTCAGAATTTAGCAGAGTGCCTGACATCTAGTGATTACTTAATAAATGCTTGTTGAGGAATTGGTGGGAGGAAATACTCCAAAAGAGAAAAAAAAGAGAAGGGAGGGAGAGGAATAAATACATATATAGTGCTTTTACATGCAAGACTTTGTGCTGAGTTTTACAAATATTATCTCATTTGATCAAAAGACAAAGAAAAATTAAGATCTAACTAATCCTATCAGATTTAAGTGATAGGAAGCAACTATTAAAATGAATTCTAAGAGGTGAATTTTATGTCAACACATGAGTTCAAAGAGATAAATACAGCATGAAGAGCTGTAACTAGATCCACCAATTAAACAACCAATAAGTATTTTTTAGGTGTTCATTATTTTCAAGGCTTATTCTAAGAGGAAGCATAGAAGGCAGGAAGACCTTGGTTTAAGTCTAACTACTGACACCTACAAGCTCTGTGAGTTTGGACGAGTCATAATCTCTCAGTACTCTAGGCAAGTCTTTGAGAAAGAGATGTTGCTCACAGGGATTAATAAAGTTAATTTCTTCACCTGGGTATTCCCTAGACTACAGCTCCACTCCCTAAGTAAATGTACACCAAGTTCTAGGGATATGAAAACAAAAGTGAAACAATTTTTGACCTCAAAGAATTTGCATTCAAGCAGGAGAGAAAACACATATCTAAGTATATCCATGATTAATATAAGGTATTGTGATAAATATACTTAAATGTTGACTCAATTCTCATTCTCCTGAATTTCTTTGTAAACTTTGATATGGTTGATCATTCTTTCTTCCTTAATGGCCTCTTTTTTCTAGGTTTTCATGATGTTTATCCTTTTTTAGACTATTTACATTTTTATTTGTTTTATTTTATTTAAGAAATAAAACAAGCATTTCTATAACACAGAGTATTTTTAAAAGATAATTGCACATGAAACTGCAAATCAATTATGTAGAATGTGCAATACATTTTGAATGTATAATAAAATTATCACAGAAAAATAGTTATCATGTAAATTTCTTTTTCTCCTCCTCCTGCCCTAGAGATGACTATAATTAGACAAAAGTTGTATACATACATATATATGTATGCATACACACAGACACATAAAAATCATTCTATACATACTTCTATTCATCAATTCTTTGGATGCAGATATCATCTTCCTTCAAAGTTAATTTGGGTATTTGTAATAGTTGAAATAACTTAGTTCTTTATATATTTGAGATATGAGACCTTTATCTGAGAAAGCATGTATAAAATTTCCAACCCCATCCTGCCCCCAATTTTCTGCTTTCCTTCTAATCTAGGCTACATTTGTTTTATTTGAACAAACCTTTTTTTAAATTTAGTGTAATAAAAATATCCATTTTACACATAACTCTTCTGTCTATCAATAATCCTCTTTCTTGGTTATTCTCCTAATTTTATGACTGCTCTTTTGTCGTCTTTGTTGGATCTTCCTCTAGATCACACCTACTTACAGTCCCACAGAATTGAGCCCTAGCCTCTCATCTTTTTTCCTTCTGTATATGATTTAATTTGGTGTCATCAGCTCCTATAAATATAATTACCAACTCTATGCTGATGATTCTCAAATCTGTATACCTTGGCCCATCCTCTCAGCTGACCTCCTATATTGTTTCTCCAACTGCCTTTCATATATCTTGAACTTGTACAGTAAACATTTAAATTCAGCATAGAGAAAACTGAACTCATTGGCTTTACCCTTCACAATGCTCCCTAACTTTTCTTATCTTTCCTATTAGAATAGGTGAGAATATCATCTTCCCAGGCCCTCAGATTGGCAATCTAGACCTCAACTTCTCACTCTCTTTCACCTCCCTCATATTTAATCTTTTGCCAAGGTCTGTTGATTTCATTTTCATAACACCTCTTGAAAATGTCTTATTCTCTCCTCTCACAATGCCACCATATTGGTTATAGGTCCTTATGCCTGAACTATTTTAGAAACCTTCAGATGGGTCTTCCTGCCTCAAGTCTCCTCCCACTTTAACCCATCCTTCTTTTTGCCACCTAAGTTATTTTTTTAAGTACAAGTTCAACTATATCCATATCTCGACCCCCTCCCCCATTCAATAAACTTATCACTTTCAAGAACAAATATTAAATCATCTTTTTTGCCTTCAAAGCCCTTCATAATCTAGCCCCTTTCTTTCTTTTTCTTTTTCTTTTTTTACAAAGACTGGGAATCTTTATTCAGGTGAGCAATTCACATTCCTCAAGTCTTTGACTTTGGGTGGGCCTTTTGTGGAAGAGGGGAATGATGGAGGAAAGAAGACAAGGCAAAGCCAACCCACCTCCCAGGACATCACCTCCACCCCCTAATCCTGTCTCAGGCCACTGCATAAAGAAGGGAATAGGCGAAAGGGAATGCCAAGAACGGAGAGGCTGAGGGAAAAAGAGGCCTCTGCCAAGGAGAGGCCTACCCAGATGTGTGGCTTTCAAAGTCCAGCTGTGGCCAGGACAGCAGCCACCAAAGGCTGCTTCCTATAAATTAAATCCCCACAGTAGCAAGGTTAGGGGTGGAGGGAGCAGGAAGAGCAGCCTTGTAGAAGAGAAATCAGTCCCATGTCAGCTCCTTTCAAGGCAGTGCCCTGAACCTTGGCCTAAAGAATGGCTATATGGGTGTCAAATTCCCAAATGAGAGGACAAACCAGGGTGGGGAATGAACAGCAATGTTGAAGGGGTCACTACTCCCCAGTTTTTGTCCAGGAGAAGGCAGGATGGGGGGGGTTGGTCCAATTTTGCTGATTTGGGGGACAGGGAGTGTATTACAGTAAATTCAAGGTGAGAAGGCATTGCTCAGCACCTGTAGCCACAACAGAAGAAGCAGTGCTACCAATGGATAAGAGTAGGCAGGGAAGAGGAAGAGCTGGAACAGAAGGGGCTTGAGAGTCCCACAGGCTTCCTAGGACTGTCACTGCTAGAAATATATTAACCATTCAAGAGAGGGTAAGGAAGAGTGATGATCAGAGGATCTGGTGTGGCATCCCATATCCAGTCATGCCTGCCTGAGAGGCCCCATGATTGGTGCCCATCTGCAGCCCTATGACATTCTTGCCCTCCTGCAGTTTGTTATCTGTGAAATTTCAGGCATTCCAGAGAAGAACCCATCACCCCAAGCCACCGCCAGCCCACCCAGGTTCATCAGTGTCCGCTGCCCACATGCCTTATTCTTTCCTTCCCAGAGGTCCACAGTTTGGAAGATATCAGTGGCATTGATTCCATAGTGCTCTGCTGCCTACAGGAACTGAGAAATCTGTTCCATCTGTTTGAAGGCCCATGCCTGAAGCCTGGATCTTCTTTACTGGGCTCTGGCCTTCAGGGTATAGCCCATTGATGAGCTCACACAGCACCATGCCATCTTTGAGCCAGTTTTGGAAGTTCTCTCGCCCAGGCTGGGACAGCCCAACATCCCTGCGGCACTGTGTAGTAACCCACTGAATGAGAATCTGCTCCAGATCAGCATCATGCTGCTTCTCAATTTTCTGCTGTACCTCCTGGCTCAGTCCATAAGCAGGTTCTCTGTTGGCCATTATGAGATGGTGATGCAGGTATCTTTACTGTGAGCCGGTGGATGAGAGCGTAACGGGCTGGGGCACAGCGTGCCTCCAGTTTTCTTTACATCTTGCTCCTCATATACTTTTCAATCTAATGACACTGGCCTCCTTGCTGTTCTGTGAGCAAGACATTCCATCTGGGGCTTTGGGAATTCTCTTGACTGTTTCCCATACCTGGCATGCTCTCCTTTCTCTTCTCTATCTGCTGTCTTCCTTGGCTTTCTTTAAGACTCACTTAATATCACAGCTTTTATAGGAAGCCATTCCCAATCCTATTTAGTCTAGCTTTTCCTCTGTTAATTACTATTTATCTTAAATCTTATTTGTACATAAGTGTTTGCTATCTTTCCCATTAGATTATGGTGTTCTGTTATTAACAAGACAGGGGTTTCTTAATTCAAAACTGACTTTGTCAAAGAGGAAATTGTTCCTTTCTTGCTCCTCAGACCTAATATAGAGCTTAGAATGCAGGTATGGTATGGCTTCCTTAGAGACTATAGTAAAATAAGAAGATAGGAGCTGTGGATGACTTATTGAACAAGAATTATGGGCAAGATTTAAGGATTCATAGGTCTTTTAGAAATTCTTTCAATTCTGGAGTTCTTTATCTTTTCCAAGCAAACAGAGCAAGTAGTTGATAGCACCTTTGATCCAATGGGAAGAAGAGGATTAAAATGAAACATTCTCTCTCCCCCTTCCTCTTCTTTGTCCTTATCTCTTTCCCCTGCTCTTTTCTCTATTTTCCTTCCTTTTTTTCTTTTTTTTCCTCCCTCTCCCTCCATCTTTTCCTTCTTCTTTTTCTCCTACTTTGGTTTCAAACTGGGGAACCGAAGGAATTCTTATATATACATGTTTTCCTGCTTATTATTAAGAATTATGCTTTCAATTTCTAAAATATTTTCTGTTGTATTTGTATTTCATTTTGATTCAATAAACATTTATTTTCACTTATATTGAGGGAGAAATTTCCCTGAATATTCTGATGAAATATTTCTCATAAAATATTTCTTTCCTTCTTTTGAGCAAACCAAAGTATCTTATAGTCCATTAGTTGAAAATCTCAAAAGTTACTACCTGGAAGGGATAAAGGCTATATGGAGAGGAGTCTGTTAAGCCTTTCTGGAAGCCATACCTTTATCTAACAGAGAATGTGAGCATAGCATTTTTAAAAGACTAGTAACCTAGTATTTATATTTAGAATATGGCCGACCTGCACCATTCATTTCTTGAATTTCTTTTCATTCTTTAATGCTCCACTCAGTCATTTCCTCCAACTAGCCTTCACTAATTCACCTCCCTGATAAGAACTTGCCTCATTTCACTTTGGTTTAGGTCTCTCCAATGCCATTATCATATACTGCTGAGTATTAGAGTTATCTATGTTATTTCCCTCTATATACTCCAAGAAAGGAACATATCAATACACTGTGTTCTTGCTAGTGCTCACCATAGTATTTTACACATGATGAGTATCTAGTAAAGATTTTCTCAGAGGCAACATGATATATTGTATAGATAATACTTAGAGTCAGGAAAAATCTAGGCTCAAATTCCACCTCACGCTCAATAGATAGAATAGAATAGATCTGCAACACGAGGAGTTTATCAGCTGCTGCTGCCAACTCAGAGCTAGCCACTTGTGATTAGATCTCAGACTTTGTGTGTAGCACTAGCATCCTGAACCTTCCATCTCCTTTTGGGCACAGTGTGTCACCTCAGAAAAGGCTGCTAGAAGCCAGGTTGAATATCTTGCATTTACTACAAAATAACCCCTCCCATCTGTACTAACAAGAAGAAACTGTTACTTCTGGCTGCTAATTCAATCTCCCAAATGGTTTGTGGAGAACCTCCAATACAAAGAAGGGCAACCCTTCCTTTGATTTCAGGCTCCACATCTCTTGCTGTACCTGTTCTTTGAGGGTAGAGGCATGGTTCTCTCCATTTAATGATGAACATTCTCACACCTGGTCATAGGCTTCACATTCTAATGACTCTTCTCTCCTGTAAATAACTATCCAAACACTATGCTATATCCCCTACTGCTTGCTTTCTCATACCCTTCTCCCTCAACCATTCATCCCCAAAGTTTCATCCTAATTCCATCCAACCCTTCCACTGTGCCCTTTGGAATACCTGTTCCATGCACAACAAACTTCCTTTCATCTTAAACCTTTTCCTCTCTCACGCCTTTCATCTTCTAGTTCTTACTGACTGGGCTTCCCCTTGATGACACAGCCTCCATGGACACCCTTTTCTTCATCTGAGGCAAATTTACTCATTTTATATGGCTCACTGGGATATTTCTTGCTTCTCATTGTTACTGCCAGATTATCCACTTTTTTCCTTCATTGGTAACCTCTATTCCTTTGAAGTTAACGTAATTTGTATCTACTACTCAATCAAAATCTTGGTAACTGTTACTTAAAGATATCCAAGTCACTGCACTTCCTTTCTCAGTACCTGATTCACACATTTTCTTGGAATGAAGGTCAGATGGTGAATTGTAAGGGAATAAGATAAGAGTGAAAGGGGAGAAACTAGAGGCATCTATTGTAGATGATTTTATTTTAGGCATTTACTTACAAAAGACAAAAGAGTTATAGGATGATATTTATAGGGGAAACAAAAGATGAAGTGAAGATTTTTTTAAAGGATAGGGGAGACATAGACATTTTTGTAGGAAGAAAGAAATGAGCCAGTAGAGAGGAAGATCATTCTACTAAAACTACTCTTTCCAAAGTTACTAACGGCCTCATAATTGAAAAATCCAGCGGTCTTTGTCCAAACCTCTTTCTCTGGGAACTCTCTTATAACCTTTGATATTGGTGGTCACTCTCTCCTCCTTGATACTCTCTTCTCTTTAGGTTTTTGGACACTATCCTGGTTCTCCTGCTATTTGACCATTCTTTGAAGAATGGTTACCTTTACTGCATCCTCTTCTAGATTATACTTTCTTACCCTAGGTGCCATCTGAATTCTATCCTAGGCCCTCTTCTCTTCTCCCTCCGTCTATAGTACTTCACTAGTTTATCTCATCATCTCCCATAAATTTAATTACCAACTCTATGCTGATGATTCTTACGTCTCACTGTCCTGCTCCAATCTCTCTACTGATTTTCCATCTCCCATCTCTAATTACCTTTCAGAATCTCAGATTGCATGCCCAGTAGACATCTTAAAATCAATATTTCCAAAGATGGAATTCATTATCCTCAGCCCTAAGGCAGTTCCCTCTGTCTTCTCACTTCCCTATTACTAAAGAGGGTAACACCATCCTTCTACACCCTCTAACTCACAACCTAGGAGTCATCTTGTATTTCTTACTATCTCTCACTCCCATATGCAAACTGTTATCACCACTTTGACAACTCTATTGCAGGCCCTAATCATCTCATACCTGGATTACTGCAATAACCTGCTGATAAAGCTGCTTGCCTCATAACTCTTCATTCTGATCAAGCCTTCATTCATCCACTGAAGTGATTTTCCTAAAACACAGAGCCAGTCATGTCCCTACTCAATAAATTCTGGTGGCTTCCTATATCCTCCATGATCAAATGCAAAATTATCTGTTTGGCATTCAAAGTCCTTCATTAGCCTCCTATCTTTCCAGTTTTCTTAGACCCTACTCCCAGCCACTTAATCTTCAATTCAGGGACACTGTCCTCCTTGCTGTTCCATGAACAAGACATTCCATCTTTAAGCTTTGTGCATTTGGTCTGGTGGCCTTCATGACCAGAACATTCTCCCTCTCATTCTCTTAGTAATGATTTTTCTGACTTTCTTAAAGTCCCAACTAAAATTTTACAATCCATCAGAAGATTTCCCCAATGCTTCTTGATTCTAGTGGTTTCCCCTCTGTTAATTATTTCCTTTTTATTCTATTTATAGCTTGTTTTGCTTGTATTTATTTCCATGTTGTATCACACATTAGATTATAAGTTCCTTGAAAGCAGGGACTTATTGTTCAATTTAAAGTGACATACTATGCCTCAAAGAAATAGACAGGATAAGAGTTTTTAGCTTGGGGTCTGTGAACTTCTTTTTCTAAACATTTTGTTAACCATATTTCAATATACTTATTTCCTTTGTTGTCTTGTATATTTAATTTTATGCACTTATAAACATTATTATTCTGAGAAGGAGGTCCTTGGACTCCATCACACTTTCAAAGGGTCCAAGATGCAAAAAATGGTTGAGGACCTGCCCTAGGCTTTATCTATTAAGGCACAGATGGCTTGTGATCTGTATTGGTAGACCAAGATCCCTCACTGGGAACTTTCAAGCTGATGTAACATAGATCATATGTATTTCTCAGTTGATTCTATAATTATTATTAAATAGTAATCCGTAAAATAGATTAATGTGAAAAAGAGGGTTTTTTTTTGCACTAACTTGCTGGGAATCACTGATTTACTTCAACTCTCAAATATATATATATATATATATATATATATATATATATATATATATATGTATATATATATATGTATGTATATGTATATATAAAGGTCTAAAATTCCTTTGTTTTCTCTGCATTATAGGAGAATAAACCAGAATACACTCCTTTGGCCATTTTACATATTGGAATCTATGGACAAACATATCTGTATTTTGTGGCAGAGAAATGTTTAAATTTCATAGTTATAATGGAGATATTCCATTGCTCTTTATCCAGGAATTACCCCTAATGGTACTCCCATTAGGAGCATTTAATTCTGTATATAGAATGTAGAAATCCTATATCCCCTAGTGTGCAGATATATAAGAAATCTTTATGAATAGAGCTAATACCACAAATTGGAAAACCTTTTGAATGGACATCTTACGCTTCTTATAGAAAACTCTGCCTCCAGAGTTATTTGCACTTCAGGTGCAGTAGGCAGGTACCTACTTAGCATGATTTAAAAAGCACTGAAAAGACTGCTGTTCAAAAATATCTCCCATACTGGTTTGTGATTCATTCCTTTGGGTTCAATTCAATTAAACAACAATTTATTAAATCCCTGCTGTGGACAAAGAAGTGAGAAGACAAAGACAAAAGGAAATAGTCACTCTACTGCGAAGCTACAGAATGGATTGTATATGGATAAATAAATACAAAGTTGTTTGAGAAATGAAAGAATACTGGAAATTACATACATTTCATTGAGGAGGAGGTGACAACTGAGCTGATCATTAAAAGAAGATAAATATTCTGAGAGGAGCCTTAAGGACAGGTATAGAATCCTCAACAGCTATCATACTGCTGGCCTGTATTTAGATACTACATAAATGCTTCTAGAATGAATGAATGAATGAATGAATTGCAGAGACAAGGGAGGAGGATAGTCCAGGCCTGTAGAAACTTTATGCAAAAACATTGAGGCTGGAGGAAAATTACTAAATTTACTTAATAGCTTCTTGAGTGTGAGTGAATTTCCATAGAATGCATGGAAGTTATGGAATTGGGATGATAAACTAGGGTGATTCATATTTAGGGGAACCTTTAGTGCCTGCTTGACTACTTCTTTGATCCTAGAGATAATAAGGGACCCCTAAAGATTTTTTATTTAGGAAAACACATGTTAATTATGTACTTCAAGATTTGTGTCTTGATATGCGTGATATAATTATAGCTCTTTGTCTTGTTTGTTAATCATTTTCCAGAAATCTGATCTTATTATTACTGGCCTATTTTAGGGGGCTCAGTCTGCTATCCTAGTTCCTCAGAGAGATACCATTCTGAGTTTGGTCTGAGTCCACTATTTGCTCCAGGTGAGCCCCCAGTATGAACTTATTGAGTTCCTGGCTCCTCTGGGATCATCTTCTCTCCTGGCCTGGGCCTATGGACTGAAAATGTGATAAACTCTGGGTGTTGTATAGTGCAGATCTCAGTAGAAGTTCTTAAAAATGAGTCTTTGAAGTCAATCATCTGTTCCACGGTTCCTGGGCTGGCCACTTTACTGTAGGTCAAATTTGTGGTCTTGGGGTGGAATGGTAAACCAATATGATTTTTCCTTCAATTCTTAATCCTTCCTCATTTTGTAGTTTTTAAACTATTATTGGAGTGGTTGGGGGAATGAGAATGGGATTTATTTCTTCCTTCTACTACACTACTTTGGCTCTGTTGCCCACCATGATTACTTTAGATAAATGCATATATTTTTAATGCCAGAAAATTATGCTTTCCATAGTATGTAGGTATTTATTTTGTGAAAAAATCAAGTTATTCATAGTACAGTAAAGTCTCAAAACATCAGGCAAAGTCAGCAGTGCATAATTTGGGGGAGCAATTTTGAAACCTTAGGGTGCACAAAATATGTTGTTTTGGCTTAGGGCCCAAGCACTAATGGGTAGAAAATCAGGATTAAAAACCTGTATCACTCCAGTTCCTGGTAACTATTATGTAGTTTGCCTAGGCATTAGCTGCCAGGTAATTCAGGAATGAGGGCTGAGGTACTGGAAACTGAGGACATATATTGTAATAAGAGACTGAAAAATGTCATTGTAAGAAGAATAGCCAGGAATCTATGGCAGGGATAGGTGGTAAAGCTGGGAATTGATGTTCAGACTGTAGAAGTTAGATCAGAGTTTAATGGGCTAACTCAGTGATGAAACAATGAATCAAAATATATTTAACTAATTTTGAGGAGAGTAAATTATATGTGCTGGTTACTTCAAAGACTGGACATAAGCAAAGACAGGTCTCTTCATCTCCCTGAACACCAGTTGTTGGATATGTGAAAAAGCTAATATTATTCATTCTATGTAGCTTAGTTACTGGTCAAATATATATCTATTTCATGAACCTTTAATGAAAAACATCTTTAAGACAGAAATCTAGGCAGTAAACACCAAGATAACTAGGTAGGTTTCAGCCATAAAAATTTACCTTAAACCAAATTCATTCTGGCTCCCATTGATTGGCCAACAATAGATCTGTGCCCAAGCACTACTTAATGGTTATTTTTTTTGGGGGGGCTCCAGTGGCTCAGAGTGAATATAAATAGTAGTTGTTTCTCTTTCAATCAGTAATCCTGAGGTTCTTCACCTCCCAGTTTGATTTTTTTAAGGGGCCATCCCTTAATTTGAAAACAGGCCTAACCACTGAATGGATGTTGCTTCACTAAAAATGAGAACTTGGAAAGACCTTACCTTGAAAGGGCCAAGATCTCCCACTATAACCGGGGCCATTTCCAGTTGCCCTGAACTATATCTGGCCATTGGACCCAGATGATTCTGGAGGAGAAAGTGAGGTTGGTGACATTGCACAGCCCTCCCTCACTTAAATTCATTTCAATTGCAATTCATGTCATCAACTTCCTGATATCATGGTCCTCTTGGAGAATGGAGGACAACACACACACACACACACACACACACACACACACACACAAACACACACACAAATGAGGAACAGATACATATGGATAGAGTGTAGAAGAGTATTAGATTAGGAGGCATGGTATTTGGGTTCAAAGGCTACCCCTTATACTTAATATCTGTGTTACCACATGCACAGTCTCAATTTCTTCATCTATAAAATGAAGATGATCTTATGTTATATGTATGATTAAAAAATTTGGTTTCTGAGGTACCTCATAAATCTCAAATTCCATGATTCTTAAAGAGAAGAAGCCCTGAGTTCTCGGCCTGAGACACTTACTAATTGTGCAGCCCTGGGCAAATCATTTAACTTTTCTCTGGCTCAGTTTCCTTTTATAAAATGAGAATTATAATATCAGATTCCAAGGTTGTTGTGGGTATCAAACAGATATGAAAAACACTTCAGAAACTTAAAGCACTATGTGAATGACAATATCATTATGTCTGTTATGTATACAATAATCTATAATACATATTTATATATTTATTGAACTAATGTTACTAACAATGATATAAATTATTAATTACATTAATAATTAAAGACATTAAAAGGCTTGATAAAGCAGCTATGGCTTCTTGGTAGTAATTGCCTCTAATTCCAGCAGTACTTGCAGTAGAAGTAATCATTATTAATAAGGTTATTACTATATTTCACATAGCTACCAAAATATTAAGTACAGATCTGACCATGTTATGTTCCTAATTGATAACCTACAGTGGTTCCTTATTATCTCTTGGATAAAATATAAATTTTAAGTTTAATACCCTTCACAACATAATCCCAATCCACTATGCCAGTCTTGTTATTCCTCCCTCTCCTTCTAATACTTTATAATTCAGGAAAATTAATCTTTTCTTTTTTTTCCAAATGCTTTATTAACTTCTGGTTTACATCATTCATTTCCGCCAGATTTTGAGTGGTCCTCAGCTCAGCTCCCAGAGCCCTGTGCTGGCTGCTCCCTGCCGGACTCCTGGGCTGTCCTCAATGGGAGGTTAGCTTATCTGTGTTGTTCTGTGGGTTCTGGAGCTCCAATGGTTGTTCAGAGTCCCCTTTTACATGATTTTGAAGTGGTGTGGGCTGGAGCGCCATGGAAGTACTGTTTCTACTCCGCCATCTTGGCTCCACCCCCAATCTTTTCTTTATTCCTCACATTTCACACTCCATCACCTGTCTCTATGCCTCTCCACAGACTTTCTCCTAGCACACTAGGATGCAAATCTGCCTCACCTCTACCGGAAAGAACTTCAATTTATTTCCTTCAAAACTCAGTTCAAACACCCCAGAAAGGTCCCCAAATGTAATGTGAGCTACCTGAAGGCACTGCCTGTTTCATTTTTGCCTTCATATCACCAATCATCCCATTGTCACTGACATTCAGTAGACATTCAATAAATGTATATTAATTTTTGACTGATAGGTGCAGAAGAGTTATCTCTCACTAACTAGTTCTGAAGGAAACACATTTTCCATGAGTCAGGAACCAGCATATAATCTTAATGTCATAAAATAAAATAAAGTATTGATAAATGTACATTTATTCCTTAGAAATAATTGAGGAAGGATGGGGGCCAGTGCAGAGCCCCAGATTCTGGGGCATGCAGAGGCCCTGACAAGGCCTGATCAACATGGCAATAAATTGACCCACCAATCACAAGGGTCATTGCCAAGGCTATTACTGTAGGGCTGGGACTGGACGCCCCTGGCAGTGGCAACAGCTACTCCTGGGACTACCAACCCACATCCTGGATATATAAAAAGCCCCTATCTGGACTTCCAGGGGCCATGATGGCAGAGTGAATCCTGGCTGCTCCAAACCCCCCCTCGGACCATGACAACATAGTAATTATTGCCCCAAAGCAAAACTTTAAACAGTAAAGGCTTGGGAACCATAGAGGAAGGGCATGGCTAGGGCCCTGCCTCAAAATGGGCAAAAAGCAGACTACAAAGAGAAAGACTTTGGAGTCCTACTATTGTGAGTGGGAGGAACCAAATTCAGAGGGAGACAGTGTTGACTCCACACCCACAGCTGAAGCCTCAACAGGGAACTGGTCTCAAACACAGAAAGCATTCTTAGATAAGCTCAAAAAGAACTTTGGAAACCAAATTAGAGAGATAGAAGATAAAATGAATAGTTCTTTTAAAATCAAAATTGCAAAATTAGAAAGACAGTACCATGAAGAAAACAGCTCCTTAAAAAGAAAAATGTGCGATATGGAAAAGGAGCTTCAAAAACTAACTGAGGAAAATAATGTGCTAAAAACTAGAACCAACAAAATTGGAGCAAATAACTCTATTAAGAACCAAGAATAAGTCAAACAAAACATCAAGAACTAAAAATTAGAAAAGGAGGTAAAATAATCTCAATGGAAAAATAACAGACCTGGAAAACAGATCGAGAAGAGATAATCTGAGAATCATAGGGCTACCAGAAAATCATGATGAAAAAATGAGCCTGGACAACATCTTCCAAGAGCTCATGAAGGAAAATTTCCCTGAGATATTAGAACCAGAAAGTAAAATAGAAATCAAGAGAATCTACCAGTAACCTCCAGAAAGAGATCCCAAATCGAAAAGTCTGGGAAATGTTGTGGCCAAACTCTGAACTATCAGGTAAAGGATAAAATACTACAAGCAGCCAGAAGGAAACAATTCAAATATCAAGGAACCACAGTGAGGATAGCACAGGATCTGGCACCTTATACACTGAAAGATCAGAGGAACTGGAATATGATTTTTTTGCAAGGCAAAAGAGCTCAGGTTACAACCAAGGATCACCTATCCAGTGAAATTGAACATATTCTTCCAGGCAAGGAGATGGTCATTCAACAATATAATGGATTTCCAGACCTTCCTGATGAAAAAACCAGAGCTCAATGGAAAATTCAACCTCCAATTACAAGACACAAGAGAAATACAGAAAGAAAAGAGGAGGAGATGGTCTTCATATTTTCCTGAAAAGGTTTATACAAACTGATGCTGAGTGAGAAGAGCTGTACCAGGAAAAATTTATATACAATTACAGATGCAACATATGTGTGACGACCAACTTTGATAGACTGGACTCTTCTCAGCAATGAAGGGTTATAAGTCAATTCCAAAAGATTCATGATGGAGAGAGATGTCTGCATTCAGAGAAAAAACTAGAAAGAACAGAGTTTGAATCTAGATTGAAGCAAACTACCTGCTCTTTTCTTTATCTTGTTTGGGTTTGTTTCTTCTTTTCCATTGTTCATTACATCTGATACAATCCTCCTTTATAACCTTACTAATGTCTCCTGTGAAAGTATTTGCAGATCTTATACTTGATTGTATGCCACTGGAGGGGAAGGGAGGGAGGGAGAAAAATTTGCACCTCAAGGAATTGTGGAACTGATTCCTATAAACTAAAAGTAAACAAATTAATAAAGACAAAAAAAAAAAGAAATAATTGAGGAAAAAAAATAAAGCTAGTAAAGGAAGGGGTTCACCTGAGCTCTCTCAAATTCCCATCAAAACAACTTAAAAATAATAAGTCAAAATGAATTCTGGAGTGTTGTAACTGAAGTGTCAGTTAGGTTCCCATAGTGCTAGCTCCTACAGAAGATGCCTCAGGGGGTGGGGGTGAAGACTCAGTGAAGCTATGGCCTTTGTGAAACCTCACCCTGAGTAAATACCAATACAAACATCCTTGTAACCAAGACAAGATCTGTCCCTTAACCTACCCAGCAAAACTGAATATTTTGTTTCAGGGGAAAATATCATCATTCAGTGGAATAGAGTACTTTCAAGCACTCTTGAGGAAAAAACCAGAATTGAATAGAAAATTTGACATCCAGACACAAGAAGCAAGAGATGCCTGAGAAGGTAATCAGGGAAAGGAAATCAAAAGGAACTTATCAAAGTTGAAATATTTACATTCCTATATGGAAAAAAACAATAACTGTGACTGAGGAAATCTTTCTCACTATGAAAATAATGGAAGAAGGGTGTATGATCATGTGAATACATATGTGAATGTGAAAAAAAGATCTGTCCCTTAGCTTGCACAGCCTCCTCACCCATTTAGTTTACATCTCTATGTAGCAACAGTTGCCTTGCTGATAGTTTGTTTTATCAATTGTAAATACCCACTGGAGTCTATATAAAAGCTTGCTCCACAGATTGCTCAGGGCTGCCTTCCCTTGGTCTTTACCTGGGAGACAGTCCCAGCCAATTAATAGAAACTCCTTAAAATTCTAACTGGATTTGCCATCTTGTATTTTTCTTGGTTGTCAATTATATAACCAATAAAAATGGGTTGAAACATTTTTTCCACCCCAAGATAACTTAGAAGGTAGGCAGAAAACATCTGTCTCATTGGGATGAGAGTGGAACCCAGTACAGTGCAGGCTGTGCCTGGGCAAACCATCATCAGGTCTTGGGGTTGACTGAATGAGCAAGCTCAGGTTCTAAAAAGCTCCACAGACTATTGGGAATCAGAAGGAGATTACATGGGTCCCTTTTCTAGCACTGGGTGCAGGGCCCAGCTCCTCTATTGACCTATTTTTGTTTTTGTGTTATGATGTCAAAAAGGAGAACAGGCAGAGAAAAGGTGAAAAAAATACCCTGCCAACAAATTGGAGCTTTTTCACATCTGTGCTTCAGTCATGACCTTTCAGATAAGAAATAGAGAGGAAGAATCATGATGGTTATGAAATGAATTTGATTTGATGTCTAGTTCCTGGTTAACTTTTGATTTTTTTTCTATTTTAACAAATGCTTTATTAACTTCTGGTTTACATCATTCATTTCCGCCAGATTTTGAGTTACAATTGTTTCCCCATTTTTCCCCTACACACAACCCCAGAATAGCAGTCCCACAGGATATCCCCTCATCTAATCTGTTATCTCCCATATCTTTCTCCACACCCTCTTCAGCTTTTCCATTAGGGCAAGGTGAATCTCTGTGCCCCAATACCTGCACATCTTATCTCCCAATTACATGCAAAATAGTATTAATAATAGTATTTATATATATTTGAAACATTTAATTTTAAAACTTCGAATTTCAGATCCATTCCCTTCCTCCCTTGTCACCCACTCCCACTGGGAAGATAAGCAATTCAGTATGTGTTGTACATGTATAGCTATGCAAAACGTTACCATAGTAGATATATTGTAAAACACTACTTATATTTCCCTCCCACCCATCCCACCCCCACCTGGTCCATTCCTTATTTTGATCCTGTCCCTCTTCTATAGTGGGAACTTCCAACCTCCCCTCCCCCCAGAATACCCTCCCAATCATCATCTCCCATCTCATCCCCCTTCCCCTACTCTCCTGCAGGGGGGGTATCTCATTTAGTATGCAAGTCATTCTCTCCCTGAGCCAAATTCAATGAGAATATGGTTTTGCCTTTTTGCCTTCCCCTTCTTCCCCTCAGCTGCACTTACTTCCCCTTGCCTCTTCTACATGAGATAGTTTACCCCCCCCCCAGTCTCTCTCCGTCACCTCTTGCCACATTCCTCTCTCACCTCTTAACTTCACCCCTTAAGTATCATCCCTTCCCACCAAATTCAACCTGTGCCCTCTATCCATGTAAACCTGTAAAAATATACACATACATTTACATATGTATTCATATGCCCATATACCCTTCTTCAATTATTTTCATAATGAGAAAGGTTTCATCAGTCACAGTTATTGTTTTTCCATGTAGGAATGTAAATAGTTCAACTTTGATAATTTCCTTTTGATTTCTTTTCCCTGATTACCTTCTCAAGAATCTCTTGCTTCTTGTGTCTGAATGTCAAATTTTCTATTCAACTCTGGTTTTTTCTTCAAGAATGCTTGAAAGTCCTCTATCCCACCAAATGACCATATTTCCCCCTGAAACAACATACTCAGTTTTGCTGGGTAGGTAATTCTTGTTTTTAATCCCAGATCTTTTGCCCTGTGGAATATCATATTCCATGCCCTTCAAACCCTCAGTGTAGAAGCTGCCAAGTCCTGTGTTATTCGGATTGTGTTTCCACAATATTGAAATTGTTTCTTTCTGGCTGCTTGTAGTATTTTCTCCTTGATCTGGGGATTCTGGAACCTGGCTATAATATTACTGGGAGTTTTCTTTCTGGGTTCTTTTTCAGGAGGTGACTGGTGGATTCTGTCAACCTCTATTTTGTCCTCTGGGTCTAAAACATCAGGGCAATTTTCCTTGAAAATTTCTTGAAGGATGATTTCTAGCTTCTTTCTCTGATCATGGCTTTCAGGTAGTCCAATAATTTTTAAATTGTCTCTCCTGTATATATTTTTCAGGTCAGTGGTTTTTCCCATGAGATATTTCACATTGCCTTCTATTCTTTCAATTGCTTGGATCTGTTTGACAGCAACTTGATTTCTCATAAAGTCACTAGCTTCCATTTGGTCCAGTCTAACTCTGAAGGAATGAATCTCCTCAGTGAGCTTTTGATATTCTTTTTCCATCTGGCAAATTTGGCTTTTTAAGGCATTCATCTCCTCATTGACCTTTTGAGCCTCCTTTGCCATTTGAGTTAGTCTATTTTTAAGGTGTTATTTTCCTCAGTCAGGCTGTTGACTCCCATTTCATTCTTTTTCTGCATCCTTCTCATTTCTCTTCCCAATTTTTCCTCCAGTTCTCTTATTTGGTTTTTAAAATCCTTCTTAAGGTCCTCTATGGCCTGTAACCCACTCATATTTTCCATTGTTTGTAAGTGGTGTCGGGGAGAGCACCTTGGAATGCTGTTTCTACTCCTCTATCTTAGCTCTGCCCCTAACGTTTCATTTCTTATTTACCGGTGATAGTCATTAAGCATTTATTAAATACCTAGTGTATACTAGGCACTGTACTAAGCACTAAAGTTGCAAAGAAGGGCAAAAGATGAGCTCTGACTTCAACAATATCATGGGAGACAACATGCAAACAACCATATATCTTTATCTGTACACACACATATATATATTGAAGTTATATAAAGGAAAAATAGGAAATAATCAAGAAAAGAAGACATTAGTTTTAAGACTTAAGAAATGTCTACTGTAAAAGGGTATATTTTAGATAATACTTGACAGAAATCAGGAGCAGAGATAAGGAAGGAGAATATTCTGGGTATGGGGGATAGCCAATGGATATGCCTGGAGCCAAGAGATGCAATATTTTGTTCATGAATGAGCAAGGAGATTATTGTCACTGGATCAAAGGATACCTGGGAGAGAGGTAAAGACTGGAAAGGTAGGGAGGGACTAGGTTATGAAGGATTTTGTATAATAAGATTTTGTATTTGGCCTTACAGGTGATAGGTATCTGCTGGAACTTATTGAGTAAGGGTGGTGTTCAGATCTCTGCTTTAGGAAAATCACTTTGAGAGATGAATGGAGGATGGACCAGAGTGAGGAGAGGCTTGACAGATGCAGTAGGAAATAATAATAATAGAATAAAGAATAAATAATAATCTAGACATGAGGAAATAATGGCTAGTAATCTACTGGTGCCAGTTTCATAAAAGAGAAGGGGGTATATTTGAGAGTTTTTTTTTTTAAGTGAAGTAATTAGTTCTTGGCAAAAATAAAAAAAATAAAAATAAAAAATATGGACATGAAAGTTGAGAGTTAATAAGGAGTTGAGGATCACATGTGGTTTGTAAGCCCTTGGAGGAAAGTCTAATGTTCTCCATTATTTGGAAAGTTTGGAAGGGGAAATCATTTGGGGATAAATAAAATAACTGAAATACATTTCCTAAGTGTCTAGTTAAGAGGAGCTTCCTGGTAGAGACTATGTCACTTTTGACATCCACAAATTTGTCAGAATGGGTGGAAAAGTAAAAGAAATATCAGATGAAAAATGCTATCTACCCCCAGAGAAAGAAGTGATGAAATATGTATGCAGATTTAAGCATACTTCTTAGAGCCTTATTTTTCTTTTATCTCTCTGTTTTCTTTTACAACATGGAAACATGTTACTAATGACTTCACATATATAATATATATCAAATTACATGAAAGTCAAAATTTTGGACATGTTGAGTTTCAGATATCTATTGTAATCCCATTTAATATGTCTAATAGGCACTTGAAAATACAAGCCTGGAGATCAGCAAAGAAATTAGGGATGGGAACATCATATTAAAATCATCAGCAGAGAGCTGATAATCTATGGGTGCTAATGAGACTACCAAGTAAAGTAGTATAGAGGGAGAAGAGAAGAGAACCCTGTGGGGAAACACAATGTTGGGGGAATGCCTTAGACGAAGGAGACTGAGGAGTGGTCAAAAAAGAAAGATTAACACCTAGATAGAATAGATTTCCCTTAACATAAAGACACATCATTTTCCTTTCTCTAGCTTTTCTTCCCTGCATTGGTCTATAATTATTTTCACAATATAATAGTAATAACCAATAAATAATCTTGCTTTTAATTTGGGGTAATTTAACAGATGAGAAAATTGGGATTCAGAGGTATTAAGTGCCACCCACAATCACACACATAGCAAGTAGCATTAAGAAACTGAACCTGGGTATACTGATGAAAAAAAAAATCAATGTTCTTCTCATTTTACTACCAAGAAATCCTATTTCACCAATTTCTATAATCCTGAAGGTTAATCAGTGATTCTTCTTTATTTTAATGTTATCTTTAAGATTGTCTTCATTTTTTTGCCTTCAGGATTTCATCTATTCACTCTTTATTATTCTTTATTTCCATCAGCACCTTCAAACAGTGCCTTGGTGTCCTCTTCTAATATTGTTCCCTATTTTACAGATAAGGAGGCAGATTCTCAGAGAGATTAAATAATTTTTCCAAGTCATAAAGCTTTCAAATATTGGCTTTAGGGCAGGAACCTTCCCCTCATTCCCTCAGCTCAGGTCTACTAACTCCCAGACATTTAATCTTTGTACCCTGCTGACTCCTTTAATTCTTTTGTAAATTAAAAGTACATATTTATATTGTGTGACATTTATTTAAAAAGTCTTCATATTTTATTCTTCTTCTTTTCTTAACATTTGGTACTAATTCCATAAAATATGATAAATGGCAAATAATGATTATAAGCAGAGAAAGTTATTACTTAGGAAAAGAAGAGGTACTTACATAGGTACATAGATATTAGCCGTTCATGAAGAATTATTCTCCTTTTATAAAAATGGATTCACATTGTGTTGGAAAGTAAAATGAAACCAAAATAACAAGTTAATGGTGAGCAGAGAACATAGCTAAACCATTGTGTGTTTGAGAACTTATAGGGAATCAATAGCTCAGCATGAGTTGTAGCATTACACAGTGGACTATACTCCTACCTTTGGAATGGTGAAGGAATAATATAATAATAAAGAAAGAAGCCTTATACGGTGAAATAAACTACATGAGCCAGTTTAAAAAAAAAAAAACCTTCTAAATCAAAGGATTTTAAGATTCTGTGGAAAACTATCCATCAAAAACATGGGCTCAGGTGGTTTCTGTACATTCCTTTTTTAGAAAATGAAAGTAATGCAGAAGACTATACAGTAAAATGACAAAGACTGAGAGGAAGGTCCTAGAAAGGTATTCTGACCAAACAATAATTTGGGGGTAAAAAATGGGTAATTTTGTGAAATATAAAAAGAGAAAACTGCACCTACCACTAAAGAAAAATTTAGGTTTTGATCATTCCCTATGAGTCTGAAAATAATCACTAATCAGCTTCTCTAAGATTCATTGAAAATTTTCTCCTCATAATTTTTTCTTTTGTTTTATTATTGTTTACAATAAAATATAAAACCTTTTTAATTTAGTATACTTTTAGCCATAACAAAACCTATTTTGCACTAGTGAATTCTTTTATAAATATTCTTAGTTTCTGTAATACACAATGCTATCATGTGCCTTTTATGTCAATTTAAAAATAAAGAAGTATGAAATAAAAATTTACAAGACCTCTATAAGCTATATGTTAGGGGAAAATCACTCACTTTCTATCTGGATTCTATGTGGCTGAATTTTTATATGACATGATATAGGAAATGATAGGAGTCATGGAGATGGCCAAAACATTCTTATGGTTGTTTGTTTTAATTTTCATCAGGTAATTTTTCTGTGCTGATTTTTTTTTCTGGTTCCAAAAGGAGTAAGGGTAGGAAGTTTGATTCTATCATGCCATTTCTCTCCACAGAAGAAAGTCAGTAGTGAAGCAAAAGGTCAAAGAGGTCCTTTGCGGCATTATTGTCACAAGAAGGGCAAGGAGAAAACAATATGCTATCCACCCCCCCACCCCCGCCCATCTCACATCTCTCCAGTACAGAGCAGAGTGATAACATAGATGGGTGAGGTTTTTAAGGATTCTATAGCTCCTCCTTAAGCCTACATAAAAATAAGGGGAGCCAGTAGAAATCAGAGGTTACTTCCTTGGGAAACAGGCAGCTCAAAAGACTCTTTTACCTGTGCACAATGAACTTATCTAGTCTGATATCAGAAACTTAGCTGCATAACCTGCTACTCTGGAAACAGACTGATCTTGTAAGCATTTTATCTTACTTTTAAACATTTCCTCAAAAATCCCATTATGGCTTTCAACTTATTTCACTAAATATTTATTTGTGTCTGTGTGTCATGTTCTGGTGATATA
Organism: Gymnobelideus leadbeateri; assembly: GCA_011680675.1. Lineage (NCBI taxonomy): Eukaryota > Metazoa > Chordata > Mammalia > Diprotodontia > Petauridae > Gymnobelideus > Gymnobelideus leadbeateri. The sequence continues at coordinate 99,464 of WOXC01000060.1, forward strand.
AATAAGAAAAATAAACATATAACTCTTGACCTTAAAGAGAAATCAATCTATTAATCACGCAAATACATGGAGCCAAGACATGAAAGTTTTGTACCTGAGGTAGGCTTGGTGTGTAGGGGGGAAATGAAAGAATAGATTTACCTGAAATGTATACTGGGGAAGAAAGTTTGTCCAAGAATACTGGGAAATTTCTATAGTGCTGAAGAGAGGTATCATTTGACTTGGTGTCACAGAGGTGATTTCTCCAATCATTGGCCACAAGTACTGATCATAGTCCAGTAGTCTGAAATATAGAATGCACAAAATAGAATATAATGTAATAAACATGAGAAGGTAGAATGGGGACAGATTTTGAACTTTCTTAAGCAGTGAGAAGACACTAAGTTTTTCTAATGGGCTTGTATCTGTTGAATTCTTTTTTTTTTTTATTTTCTGAGCTTTTCAGTTTATAAAGCAATGCATGCCAATTACCTCAGAAGTACAACCAGACACCTTCTTCAGCATAGAGGTGGAACCAAATCCAGGGGAAGATACAGTGTTTTTTTTTTGTTTGTTTTTGTTTTTTTGTTTTCCAAATTCTTTATGAACTTCTGGTTTACATCAATCATTTCCGCCAGATTTTGAGTTACAATTTTTTCCCCATTTTCCTCCTACCCACCATACCAGAATAGCAGTCCCACAGGATATCCCCTCATCCAATCTGCTCTCTCCTATCTCTTCTCCCATAACCCCATTGACTTTTCTATTAGGGCAAGGTGAATCTCTGTGCCTCAGTGCCTTACCATCTTATATCCCAATTACATGCAAAATAGTGTTAATAATAGTATTTATATATATTAGACACATTTAATTTTAAAATTTCGAATTCCAGATCCATTACATTCCTCCCTTGTCACTCACTCCCGCTGGGAAAATAAGCAATTCAGTATATATATATATATATATATATATATATATATATATATATATATATATATATATATATACATACACACACACACACACACACACACACACACACACACACACACACATATATATATATATATATGTTGTACATGTATACCCAAGCAAAACATTACCATAGTAGATATATTGTGAAAGATTGGCTATAATCCCTCCCACCCATCCCACTCCCCACGGCATATTCTAACTTGATTCTGTCTCTTCAAAAGTGGGTGCCTCCAACCTCCCTTCCCACCAGCATACCCTCCCAACATCACCCCCCTCATCCCCCCTCCTCCTACTCTCCTGCAGGGTAAGATATACCATTTAGTATGTAAGTCATTCTCTCCCTGAGCCAAATTCAATGAGAATATGGTTTTGCCTTTTTGCCGTCCCATTCTTTCCCTCCACTGCACCTACTTCCCCTTGCCTCTTCTACATGAGATAGTTTACCCCCCACAGTCTCTCCCCGTCACCTCTTGCCACATTCTTCTCTCACCTCTTAACTTCACCCCTTAATTATCATCCATTCCCACCAAATTCAACCTGTGCCCTCTATCCATGTATACCTGTAAACATATATACACACATTCACATATGTATTCATGTGCCCATATACCCTTCTTCAATTATTTTCATACTGAGAAAGGTTTCATAAGTCACAATTATTATTTTTCTATGTAGGAATGTAAATATTTCAACTTTGAAAAGTTCCTTTTGATTTCTTTTCCCTGTTTACCTACTCAAGCATCTCTTGCTTCTTGTGTCTGAATGTCAGATTTTCTGTTCAACTCTGGTTTTTTATTCAAGAATTCTTGAAAGTCCTCTATTCCACTGAATGACCATATTTTCCCCTGAAACAAGATACTCAGTTTTCCTGGGTAGGTGACCCTTGGCTTCAATCCCAGATCTTTTGCCCTCTGGAATATCATATTCCATGCCCTTCAATCCCTCAGTGTTGACGCTGCCAGGTCCTGTGCTATTCTGATTGTGTTTCCACAGTATTGAAATTGTTTCTTCCTGGCTGCTTCTAGTATTTTCTCCTTGATCTGGGGATTCTGGAACCTGGCTATAATATTCCTAGGAGTTCTCTTTTTGGGATCTTTTTCAGGAGGTGATTGGTGAATTCTTACAACCTTTATTTCCCCCTCGAGGTCTAACACATCAGGGCAATTTTCCTTGAGAATTTCTTGAATGATGATTTCTAGGTTCTTTCTTTGATCATGGCTTTCAGGTAGTCCAATAATTTTTAAATTATCACTCCTGGATCTACTTTCCAGGTCAGTGGTTTTTCCCATGAGATATTCCACATTGCCTTCTATTCTTTCATTTGTTTGGATCTGTTTAATAGCATCTTGATTTCTCATAAAGTCACTAGCTTCCATTTGCTCCAGTCTAATTCTGAAAGAATGAATCTCCTCAGTAAGCTTTTGAGATTCTTTTTCCATCTGGCAAAATCGGCTTTTTAAGTCATTCTTCTCCTCATTGCCTTTTTGAGCCTCTTTTGCCATTTGAGTTAGTCTATTTTTAAGGTGTTATTTTCCTCAGCCAGGCTGTTGACTCTCAATTCATACTTTTCCTGCATCCTTCTCATTTCTCTTCCCAATTTTTCCTCCACTTCTCTTATTTGGTTTTTAAAATCCTTTTTAAGGTCCTCTATGACCTGTAACCCGCTCATATTTTCATTTTGGTGCTTTTGGAGCAGGAGTTCTGACCTCCCAGTCCTCCTCTTGTTCCATGCTTTGATCCTCTTTGCCCCCCAAATAGGAGTCTGATGTTGCATTTTAAGTTTATTTTGTTTCCTTTGCCTAGGCATGTTGCCCCTTAAGTACTTGAGTTTTGGGCTTGTTGCCACAGTAGGACTCTTGCCACTAGCCAGGGGAGCTTCTCTCCCAAAGGTTGGGGTCTTCTCAACTGCCGGAGGTACTAGTTGGGTGCCCTCCCTGAAGCCCCCATACACTCTGGCAAGCTGGACACACTCCCCCAGACCTCCACCTCAGACCGCAATCCAGATCCAAGAAGGTTAAAGCAAAAGCGAACACCCCCAGGACTGATCACCATATACCCCTACATTCCTCAGGCCAGGAGCTGAAGCTGCAAGTTTCAAAATGCGGACTGTGCCACAGCTCCTCAGCTGCTCCTCTCCCCCGGGAAGAAGCTGATGAGCTCTGGAATACTGGTCCCAAAGTCCATAGGGCACTAACTTCTCACTTTGTCCTAGGCATCTATGTATTAATACTAGAAATGCCACAGCTGTTGGTGTTCTTGGGTCCTTCCAGCCAGCTTCTGGTCAGGCTACCCTGGGGCTAAAACCACAACTCACTCAGCCTAGGCTAGGCTCCCAGAGCACTGTGCTGGCTACTCCCTGCCTGGCTGTGGGGCTGTCCTCAGCTGCAGGTTAGCTTCTCTGTGTCGTTCTGTGGATGCTGGGGTTCTAGAGGTTGTTCAGAGTCCCCTTTTACATAATTTTGAAGTGGTGTGGGCTGGAGCTCTGTGGAAGTGCTGTTTCTACTCCACCATCTTGGCCACACCCCATGAACTCTTTATCTTCGTTTCTGAATAGATGGGATTTACACTTCCCAACTTTTATACTCTCAAATCATATCTATCCTTTAGTAGCCTTCACAAACAGGACTTCTTGTTGGTCATCATTCTGAACATTTCCCTTACTGAAATATATTTCCTAAGTCTCTAGCTAAGAGGAATTTCCTGGTGGAGGCTACGCCACTTTCTATATCCTCAAATTTGGCAGAATATCAAAAAGGAAAAAAATGCATATCTGAACCCATCTTCTTTTGAACTGTATGATTGCTACACCATGCCCCAGAACTGGAGTCAAATAATTATCCTTTTCATATGCTTTTCCTAGAAAGTTGAAAGAATGCATACTTTTAAAATGTTATTCTAATTAAGAGGTTTATTTTAATTGGAAAAAATAGGAAATGGACAGTATGCTTATCCAAAAGGTTAAATTAAACTTTCCTTGAGAGACAGAACATTTACCTAGGAATACCTGCAATCTTTGCTACTTGGGAGCCTGAGTCACTTGAACTCCGGAATTCCGAGCTCCACTAGGGCTAAGTCAATTAGGTATACAACACCAATATGATGACTCTTGAGAATGGGGGTCCATCAGGTTGTCTATGGACATGAGGAAGCATTCCAGTCTGGAAATGGAAGAGGTCAAAGTCCCTGAGCCCATTGGTGGGGTATGGCCCATGGTCACTATACTCTAGCCTGGGTAAGATAAAGATAAAGAGAGTCTCAAAAAGAAAGAAAAGGGGGTGGCTAGGTGGCACAGTGAGTAGAGCACTGGACCTGGAGTCAGGAGGACCTGAGTTCGGATCCAGCCTCAGGCACTTCACACACACACACACACACACACACACACACACACACACACAACTAGCCATGTGACCTTGGGCAAGTCACTTAACCCCAATTGCCCTCCCGCCCAAAAAAAAGCAAAAAAAAAGCAAAGAAAGAGAATCAAATAGAATGTTTGCCACTAACTTTTTTACATCTCTCTTGTATTTGTTTATCCACATTTTTGATACAAATTTTATTCTAAAAAATGCAGAACAGGAAATGTAAAATGTGACCTTTCTTCAGCAAAGAGAAGCAAGTTTGCTGACAAACAAAATGCTAAAATCTTAAAAAGTAAGCTTTTTGAATGCTTTTTAACATTCTAGAGACACAATCAATTTTATTGGTGAGAATTCAGTTAATAATTAAAAATATTTCTGATCAGACACACATGTGCCAATGCTTATTATTTAACTTGATAGAGAGTTTTTTCAATTTCTAGAGGAACCTAAAGAGTAGATTATTACATTTTGAGTAATTTTGCATGGGCCCAAGATAGAAACACAACAATAATGTCTCTTAGAAACATTTGGGTTTAGATTACTTGACAAACTTGTAAGTCCTTATTATTCTTTCTGGTTCCCCTCATCTTCTCCCATCCCCCCACTCCACCCCCATACACATATTCAATAAACTCAAGTGGCCTCCTGTCATCTACAAGTTCAAATATAAAATCCTCCAATATTCAAAGACCTTCATAATCTGCTCTCCTACCAGTAACCTTTCTAGTCTTCCTGTATTTTGTAACCCCCCTCCCAAGTGCTGGAACTGGCCTGAAATTCAGTGACATGTTCTTCTTGTTCTTTAGCAAAGACACTTCAATTTAAGACTAGTAATTTTCAGTATCTATCTCCCAGGAAATGTTCTTTTTCCTTATCTCTACCTTCTGAATTCCCTTTTTTTCCTTTAAATTTTTGGTAAAATACCTCTTTCTATAGAAAAATTTTCCCTTCAATCTGATGTTTTCCTCTTATAGAATTCCATTTTATCCTATATATAGCATGTTTGTATATAGGTGCTTGCATGTTTTCTCCATCATCAGAATGTGAGTTTCTAAATGGCAGAGTGCCTTTTACCTTTCTTTGTATCTCCAGCAATTAGTACAATATAGTAGGCTTTTAATAACTATTTTTAACTGATTTATGAGGTTTTAGACATAATATATATATATATATTTGCATTTTGGAGGGCAATTGGGGTTAAGTAACTTGCCCAAGGTCACATGGCTAGGTTTTTGTTTGTGTGTGTTAAGTGTCTGAGGTCGGATCCGAACTCAGCTCCTTCTGACTCCAGGGCCGGCACTCTACTCACTGTGCCACCTAGCTGCCTCCATAAAATATGTTTTTGAAAGTATTTTCACTTAAGTCACTTAAGTGAGGTATCACTATAGGTTCCAGAAAGACTTAGATATGCATATACTCAATTATTAACCATTTAGCAATTGAATAGTTTATTTTTTCTGTGAATCTTTGCAATATGCTGAAGATTTTTTAACTCATTAATGAATTTCTTCATTAATTATTTTTTTTTTGTTTATTCAACGTCATAGTCTTCCTCCTGAATAATGATTGTTGGACAAGATGATGGCATGGTCTCACCATGTTTACAAGATTCTTTAAGAAGTCAGAATGGTGATGGCAACCACCTCTACCAAGTGCAAATATATTCTATATTTTACATCTCTAGAGAATATTTCATAGTTTCTGTTGTTGTTTTAACATTCCAGTGCTTTGCTGTCTTCTTGGTGAAGAGCAGTGTGCTTTAGTTGATGAGTTTTTATGATACTCATCTGTGACCAATCACATGGCAGTGATGTGAAAATACCTATAAATGTGTAGGGTAGCTGCCTACAAATACCCCTCACCATGGAGGGAAAAAAATTAGATGGAGAATTAACCAAAATGTTTCAGTTTGTCACATTCACAAAAATATTATTGGAAGAGCAAAATATGTGATTCTAGTTCTCACCTTCCTTCATGTTTGGTCATGAAACAAAGCTATTCCATAGCAATATAGAACAGCAGAGAGAATATGAGCTTTGAAGTCAAAGGAACTGGGTCTGAATTCTACCTGTGATGCTTACCATCTGTGTGACATTAGGGCAATATACTTCATTTCCTTGGGTCTTATTTTACTCATTTGTAAAATGATGGCCTGGGACTAGATGACCCCTGACGTCCCTTCCATTTCTTAATTTGTGATTCCATAATAGCACATTATGATCTAAACTTAATTGTAACACCGAAGAAGCTTATGAAACTAGTTATCTCTGAGGTAGGTTAAAACAGTTCTCAAACTTTTTGGTTGCAGAACCCTTTTACACTCCTAACGAATTTTTGTTTATGTGTAACATATCTATTGACATTTGTTATGGTAGAAATGAAACCAACAAAATTTTACAATATTTATTGATTCATTTAAAATAATAAACCCTATACATGTTAACATAAATAATATTTTAATGAAAAATAATTATTCCAAAACAAAAAAGTGACAAGCTTGGCATTGTTTTATATAATTTAACATGTCTCTTTAATTTCTTGCTTTAATAGAAGACAGCAAGATTCTCATATCTCTTTCTTCATTCAGTCGGTTCATTTAAGTTGTTTTGGTTGAAGCATATGAAGAAAATCAGGGCTCATGAAGGTATGTATTTGGAAAAGGGAGTGGGTATTTTTTTTTAAGGTCAGGAGTAGAATTTATTGTGTAAAAAAGCAGGAATAGTAATCATGATCTCAAACAAATTTAATGTAAAATCAGATTCAATCAAAAGATAAAAATAGAAAAACTATATTGTGTGCTTGCCATTAATAATCAGTGTTTTAGAGCATATAAAATAACTAGACAGTATAAAAAATATAAGAGCATACCTGACAAAATAGAAACAAGAACAGTATGAATATAATACAAACACCTTTTATACAAAGTAAGATCTAAATAAATGAAGTAATATTTATTCTGCAGGGGTAGGTAAAGCTAATATAATTTTATAAAGTAACAATTTCCCCTAATTTACGTAATGCTCTCACAATTAAATTATTTTATTTTTCTTTGTAATTGTATACATTTTATTTTATGCATTTGCATTTAATTATTAATTTCTTTATTTTTAGTTTTCAACATTCACATCTGAATTCCAAATTTTCTCCCTATCTCTCCCCCCCTCCACTCTAAGAGAGCATGCAATCTCATTACCTCTTCCTCCAATCTGCTGTCCTTTCTATCACCACCCCTCTCCCCGCTAAAGCCAAACAGGAGCAGCTTTCCAGAGGACTGCTACTGTGAATAGCTTTAAATTTCTGTTCACTTTAGTGAACTCTCTATTCAGTAGTAAACTAAAGCAAAACATTTACAGAAACCAAAGAACAGCATTCACAATGTTATAACAGAGCAACTTATCACTAAAGTGGCAAAATAGTTTTAAACAAAAGATATCATTCAGTAAGTCCTTAACTCAATCATCCTTAATGAACAATCCTCCTTAAGGGATGCAAAGTACAATGTGGCCCCTAGGACACATTGCCTTAAATTTATCAGTCAGAAAGTCTTCTTGTTTGGAGATTAGCTTTTGGCAGAGCCAAGACGGCAGAGTAGAAACAGCATGTCCAAGGCACTCTTCCCCAGATCACCTCCAAACTATGTAAAGGGGGACTCTGAACAACTTCTGGAGCCCCAGCACCCACAGAACAACACAGAGAAGCTAACCTCCCACTGAGGACATCCCAGCAGCCCTGCAGGAAGGACAAGTGCAGCACTCTGGGATCCAGCAGTGCAAAACACGGAGAACCAAACCCAGGACCACCTGAGTCACGGTTTTTCCCCAGGGCAGGCCAGCCAGCAGCCAGCTGGAGGGACCCCAGAACACCAGCAGCTGTGGTGATTACAGAATTATCAACAAAGACATGCCTAGGACAAAGTGAGAGGTTAGTGCCCTATGGATTTGGGACCAGTATTTGGGGAATGCATTGGCTTCCTCCCCTGGGGGCTAGAAGCCACTGAGGAGACATGCCATTTTGTAGAGTTCAGTGGCAGTTCCAGCTCCTGGGCTGTGAACTGTAGGGAGATCCAGCAATCAGGGTTGGGGGTTAATCGCACTTGCTTTAAACTGCCGGGATCTGGATTGTGGTCTGGGGGGGGGGGAGTTTGGGGTGGGTATCCAATTTGCCAGAGCGGGTGGAGGCTTTAGAGAGGCCATCCAACTGGCATAAGTTGTGAGGACCCCATGTTTGGGCGGAAGCTCCCCTGTCTGGTGACAGAGTTCTACTGTGGCAACAAGCCCCAAAATCAAGCAATTAAGTGGCAACATGCTTAGGCAAAAGAAACAAAATAAACAGAAAAATTCAACATTGGACTCCTATTTTAGGGGCAAAGAGGATCAAAGCATGGAGGAGGACTGTGAGGTCAGAGCTCCTACACCAAAAGCCCCAAATGAAAATACAAGCTGGCTACAGGCCATAGAGGACCTTAAGAAGCAGATAAGAGAAGTGGGGGAAAATTGGGAAGAGATATGATAAAGATGCAAGGAAACTATGAAATGACAGTCAACAGCCTGACTGAGGAAAATAACACCTTAAAAAATAGACTAACTCAAATGGCAAAGGAGGCCCAAAAGGGAAATGAGGAGAAGAATGCCTTAAAAAGCCGAATTTGCCAACCTAGAAAAAGAATCTCAAAAGCTCGCTGAGGAGATTCATTCCCTCAGAGTTAGACTGGAGCAAATGAGAGCTAGTGACTTTATGAGAAAACGAGATGCTATTAAACAGATCCAAACAAATGAAAGAATAGAAGGCAATGTGAAATATCTCATGGGAAAAACCACTGACCTGGAAAATAGATTGAGGAGAGATAATTTAAAAATTATTGGACTACCTGAAAGCCATTATCAAAGAAAGAACCTAGAAATCATCCTTAAAGAAATTCTCAAGGAAAATTGCCCTGATGTTTTAGACCCAGTGGGGGAAATAGAGGTTGAAAGAATCCATTGATCACCTCCTGAAAAAGATCCCAAAAAGAAAACTCCTAGGAATATTATAGCTAGGCTCCAGAACTCCCAGATCAAGGAGAAAATACTACAAGCAGCCAGGAAGAAACAATTTCAATATTGTGGAAGCACAATCAGAATAGCCCAGGACCTGGCAACTTCTACACTGGGGGATCAAAGAGCATGGAATATGATATTCCAGAGGGCAAAAGAGCTGGGATTGAAGCCAAGGGTCACCTACCCAGCAAAACTGAGTATCTTGTTTCAGGGGAAAATATGGTCATTCAGTGGAATAGAGGACTTTCAAGCATTCTTGAGGAAAAAAACCAGAGTTGAATAGAATATTTGACATTCAGACAAAAGAAGCAAGAGATGTTTGAGAAGGTAATCAAGGAAAAGAAATCAGAAGGAACTTATCAAAGTTGGACTGTTTACATTCCTACATGGAAAAACAATAACTGTGTTTGATGAAACCTTTCTCTTTATGAACATAATTGACGAAGGGTACATGGCATAGGTTCACAGGTATACATGGATAGAGGACACAGGTTGAATTTGAGGGGAAGGGATGATTCTTTTTTTTTCTTTTTTTTGTAGGGCAATTGGGGTTGGGTGACTTGCCTGGGATCACTCGGCTGGGTTTTTGTTTGTGTGTTGGTTGTCTGGGGCCGGATCCGAGCTCGGGTCCTTCTGGCTCCATGGCCGGCGCTCTGCTAGCTGCGGGAATGTTTGACAAGGGAGGAAGGGTTTGGATCTGAAATTCGAGGTCTTAAAAATTAAATGTTTCAAATATATATAAATACTATTGTAAATACTCTTTTGCATGTAATTGAGAGATAAGATGTGTAGGCATTGGGGCACAGAGATTCACCTTGCTCTAATGGAAAAGTCGAAGGGGTATGGGAGAAGATATAGGAGAAAGCAGAGTGGAGGAAGCGATATCTTGTGGGACAGCTATTCTGGGAGAGTGGGTAGGGGAAAAATGGGGGAAAATTGTAACTCAAAATCTGGCAGAAATGAATGATGTAAAACAGAAGTTAATAAAGCATTTGTTTAAAAAAAAGAGAGATTAGCTTTTCATCATCCTTAACTCAATCATCCTTAAGGGGTACAAGGTACAAAGTAAAAAGTTCTCTCGCCCCTAGGTCACAGTAAATCATGATCTTATCAGTCAGCCCCAAGTATGAAAGGAGAGGAGTTTTTCATGGTTCCTCTTCCATGGGTCCAGTTCTTGCCTGAATTCACCCAACCATCACCTGGATTCACAGGCAGGCAGCTCTCAGCTCCTTATCCAGCTCCTCCTCATCCAGCTCCTCCTCATCCAGCTCCTCATCCAGTTCCTTGTCCAGTTCCTCATACAGTTCCTATTCCATGTTGAAGCTTACATTAATCAGTCAACCTTAAGTCCTGTTTCTGGGAAGACAAAGCTTAACAGAGCCAAAACAATATTCATGCACATTGCTGCACCATCATGAATGCACCATCTGCCTGTGAAATCAACAGAGACTCAAAATCAAGATCTGAGAAATCAACACAGACCCACAAACTGAGAAATACAAAGAATCACAAACACAAATAAACACAGACAAAACAGACTAACAGAGTGCCAGACACCACAAGTTTTCTCCTCAGTTCTGCACAGTCCCAGTTTGTGCTCCTCTTTTTATGTGGTCAGTTCCTTCTTGTTCGACCCCTTCCTGTTGCATCAGCAAGTTCCTCCCACCTCCAAATCACAGGCAGGGCTAAAAAATCAATTGAAGAACTGAAACAAGGTGCTAAGAACTTCTTTGCTTCTTGTATTATCCCCTTCCCTTCCATTTTCTTTTAGGGCAAGATAAATTTCTATACCCCATTGACTCTATATTTTATTCCCCAGTTGCATATTAAAATAATTTTAGCATTAATTTTTAAAACTTTGAGTTCCATATTCTCTCCCTCCCGCCCTCCACACTCATTGAGAATGTAAGCAGTTTGATATAGGTTACTCATGTGTAGTCATGCAAAATGCTCCCATAACAGACATCTTGTGAAAGACTGACTAAATTTCCTTCTATCCTGTCCTACCCTCCATTTATTCTATTCTCTCCTTTGACCTGTCCCTCCTCAAAAATGTTTGCTTCTGATTAATCCTTGCCTCAATCTGCCATCCCTTATCTTATTCCCTCTCTCTTATCCCCTTCAAGCCTGTTTTGTTGTAAGGTGAGGGAGATTTCCATAACCATTTGATTGTGTATGTTATTCCCTCTTTGAGCCAAATCCAATGAGAGAGAGGTTCACTTATTCCCTCTCACCTTCCCCCTTTCTTCTCCTCCAATTTAAAAGCTCTTTCTTGCCTCTTTTATGTGAGATGATTCACTTCATTCTACCTCTCCCTTTCTTTTCTCCCAGTATATTCTTCTGAACACTTAATTTATTTTTTTAGTTATCATCTCTTCATATTCTGCTCACCCTGTGCTATGTATATTTGTATATTCCTGATTTCCCATAAAGTTATTAGCTTTCATTCGCCCCATTCTAATTTTTAAGGAATTATTTTCTTCAGGGGGCTTTTGACCAAATCCTTTTCCATTTGGCCAAATCTTCTTTTTAAGGCAATCTTCTCCTCATTGACTTTTTGGACCTCTTTTGCCATTTGTGTTAGTCTATTTTTTTTTTAAAACAAATGCTTTATTAACTTCTGGTTTACATCATTCATTTCCACCAGATTTTGAGTTACAATTTCCCCCCCCTGTTTTACCCCTACCCACCATCACAGAATATCAGTCCCATAAGATATTGCTTCCTCCAATCTGCTCTCTCCCATATTTTCTCCCATACTCCCTTCTATTTTTCCATTAGAGAAAGGTGAATCTTTGTGTCTCAATGCCTGCACATATTATATCCCAATTATAAGCAAAAGAGTATTAATAATAGTATTTATATATATTTGAAACATTTAATCTTAAGACCTCGAATTTCAGAACCATTTCCTTCCTCCGTTGTCACCCATTCCCTCTGGGGAGATAAGTAATTCAGTATATGTTGTACATATCTACTATGCAAAACATTATCATAATAGATATATTGTACAAGGCTGCTTATAATTCACTCCCACTCATCCCACCCCCCCACCCAGTCCATTCACTACTTGATCCTGTCCCTCTTCTATAGTGGGTACTTCCAACCTCCCCTGCCCCAAAGGATGCCCTCCCATCCATCATCCCTCCTCTCATCCCCCTTCCCCCTATTCTGCCGCAGGTTGAGATATCCCATTTAGTGTGTATGTCATTCTCTCCCAGAACCAAATTCAATGAGAATGTGGTTTTGCCTTCTTGCCTTCCTATTCTTCCCCTCCCTTGCAACCACTTCCCCTTGCTTCTTCTACTTGATATAGTTTACCCTACACTGTCTCTCGCTATCTCCTCTTGCCACTTTCCTCTCTCACATCATAATATCACCTGTTGAGTATCCTCCCTTCCCAACAAATTCAACTTATGCCCTCTATCCATGTATAACTGTAACGTATATGCACACATTCACATATGTATTCATATGACCACACACCCTTCTTCCATTATTTTCATACTGAGAAAGATTTTATCAGTCACAGTTATTGTTTTTCCATATAGGATTGTAAATAGTTCAACTTTGATAAGTTCCTCTTGATTTCTTTTCCCTGATTACCTTCTCAGGCATCTCTTGCTTCTTGTGTCTGGATGTCAAATTTTCTATTCAACTCTGGTATTTTCCTCAAGAAAGCTTGAAAAGTCCTCTATTCCACTGAATGACCATATTTTCCCCTGAAACAAAATACTCAGTTTTGCTGGGTAGGTGACCCTTGGGTTCATTCCCAGCTCTTTTGCCCTCTGGAATATCATATTCCATGCCCTTCAATCTCTCAGTGTAGAAGCTGCCAGGTCCTGTGCTATTCTGATTGTGTTTCCACAATATTGAAATTGTTTCTTCCTGGCTGCTTGTAGTATTTTCTCCTAGATCTGGGGTTTCTGGAACCTGGCTATAATATTCCTGGGGGTTTTCTTTTTAGAATCTTTTTCAGGAGGTGATCTGTGGATTCTTTTAACCTCTATTTTACCCTCTGGGTCTAAAACATCAGGGCAATTTTCCTTGAGACTTTCTTGAAGGGTGATTTCTAGGTTCTTTCTTTGATCATGGCTCTCGGGTAGTCCAATAATTTTTAAATTGTCTCTCCTGGATCTATTTTCCAGGTCAGTAATTTTTCCCATGAGATATTTCACGTTGCCTTCTAATCTTTCATTTGTTTGGATCTGCTTAACAGCATCTTGATTTCTCATAAAGTCATTAGCTTCCATTTGCTCCAGTCTAACTCTGAAGGAATGAATCTCCTCAGTGAACTTTTGAGATTCTTTTTCCATCTGGCAAATTCGACTTCTTAAGGCATTCTTCTCCTCATTGCCCTTTTGGGCCTCCTTTGCCATTTGAGTTAGTCTGTTTTTTAAGGTGGTGTTTTCCTCAGTCAGGCTGTTGACCCTCATTTCATACTTTCCTGCATCCTTCTCATTTCTCTTCCCAATTTTTCCTCCACTTCTCTTATTTGATTTTTAAAGTCCTTCTTAAGGTCCTCTATGGCCTGCAACCCGCTTATGTTTTCCCCTGGGGCTTTTGGAGCAAGACTTCTGACCTCACAGCCGTCCTCTCACTCTATACCTCGATCCTCTTTGCCCCCAAAGTAGGAGTCTAAGGTTGCATTTTTCTGTTTATTTTCTTTCCTTTGCCTTGGCAAGTTGCCACTTAATTACTCAACTTTGGGGCTTGTTGCCACAGTACGTCTCTGGTGCCAGATGGGAACTTTCATCTCGAATGTGTGTGGGGGGGGGGCAACTTCCATTTCTGGCAAGCTGGAAACCCACCCACGACCTCTACCCCAGATCACAATCCAGATCCAGGGAGGTTAAAGCAAGAGCGATTACCCCCCAAGACTGATCTCTGGATCTCCCTACAGTTTGCAGCCCAGGAGCTGGAGCTGCCTCTGAAAACTACAGAATGGCGTGTCTCCTCAGCAGCTTCTAGTCCCCAGGGGAGGAAACCAATGCGTTCCCCAAATACTGGTCCCAAAGTCCACAGGGCACTAACCTCTCACTTTGTCCTAGGCATGTCTATGTTGATAATTCTGGGATCACCACAGATGCTGCTGTTCTGGGGTCCCTCCAGCTGGCTGCTGGCTGGGCCACCCTGGCGCTAAAACTGTGACTCAGGTGGACTTGTGCTCGGCTCCCCACTAGCTGTGCTGCTGGCTCCCAGAGTGCTGTGCTTGTCCTTCCTGCAGGTCTGCTGGGCTGTCCTCAGCGGGAGGTTAGCTTCTCTGTGTAGTTCTGTGGCTGCTGGGGCTCCAGAAGTTGTTCAGAGTCCCCCTTTACATAGTTTGGAGGTGATCTTGGGGCAGAGTGGCTTGGACGGGCTGTTTCTACTCCGCCATCTTGGTTCCACCCCATGTTTGTCTATTTTTAAAGGTGTTATTTTCTTCAGTATTTTGGGGGCTTTCCTTTAGTAAAGAAGTTTTTCTAGATTTCCTTGTATCACTCTCATTTCTATTCACAATTTATCATCTACCTCTCTTATTTGATTTTCAGAATTCTTTTTTGACCTCTTCCATGTCCTGTGACCAATTCTCATTTGTCTTGGAGCATTTTGATGTAGAAGTTTTGACTTTTTGCATTCTTCTCATTGTATATTTTGATTTTCCTTGTCACCAAGGAAGTAAGTACCTTCTCATAAAGAAAGCAAGATTCTAGAGCCTGACTTTTTTTCTACTGTTTGCTCATTTTCCCAATCTATTACTTGACTTTTGAGCTCTTTTATAAGTAGAGGTTGTACTGGGCCAAGGTTCAGGGATTTTGTGCAGCTATTTTCAGAAAGATTTCTAGGGACATGTAAATATTCAGTTCTTCCAAGGTGGTATGATCTAAGTAGAGGTGTTTACTCCTCTCCTGGCCTGTGCTCTACTCTGTGAGCAACCACAAGCAGTCTTTTCTGCCTTGCAACTGTGAGGATGATTCCCTCTGCAGGGCCACCACAGGCTTTGCCCTAGCCTCCGCCACACTATGGCTCCTCCTTGATCCAGAACCACCAACCAGGACTGCCACCCATATACAAACACAGGCAAAACAAAAGATTCTTGTCTCAGAGCCAGCAAAGAGATCCCTGAAGACCCCATCTGATCAGTCACTCAATTCCCCCATAGTCTGTAAGCTAAGAGGTCTAGAACCAGCTGCTGTATCAGTGCCTGCCACAACCCTAAGGCTGGGGCTGGGCGTAGGGACCAGACGATGCTTCTCTCTCACCCAGGTGAGAGACCTTTTCCACTGACCTTCAAAGTTTTTCCCTGGTGTTTGTGAGTTGAGGATTCTGGAAACCACTGCAGTTACCAGTGCTTAAATCCCCTAAGGCCTGCTCCAGCCTTGTCTGTGCTGGCACGGCCATGCTACACTCTGCTCTGATTTCAGCCCTGTGGGATAGACCCTTCCTGTCAAACTTCCAGATTGTCTTGGGCTGGAAATTTGTTTCAATCTGTCATTTTGTAGTTTCTGCTGCTCTAGAATTTGTGTAGAGCCATTTCTTTTGGAGGGCAGTTGGTGTTAAGTAACTTGCCCAAGGCGACACAGACTAGGTTTTTATTTGTGTGTGCATTAAGTGTCTGAGGCCAGATCCGAACTCAGGTCCTTCTGACTCCAGGGCCGATGCTCTACTTACTCTGCCACTTAGCCGCCCCGAAGTATGTTTCTTCTTCTTCTTTTTTTAAAGCAATTGGGGTTAAGTAACTTGCTCAAGGTTACACGGCTAGTCATGATTTATGTGTGGGTGCTCATTTTCTGAGGCCGGTTTTGATCCCAGGTCATCCCAACTCTGAGGCCGGCACTCTTACTCACTGCGCAACCTAGCCACCCCATAGAGTCATTTTTTTACAGATATTTTGAAGGATTTGGGGAGGAGCTCAAGCAAGTACCTGCCTTTATTCTACCATATTGGCTCTTCCCCCAAGAGTGGGTATTTCAATATATAAATAACACATTGCCATAATTACGGAAATTGTTTTGATGCTACCCTTGCACTCTGAGAAGGGTCTCAAGCTCTTCCAGGTGCATATAGACTACAGTTTGAGAACTGTTGTTTTAGACAATGCTAGAGTATAATGCTAAAGTCTTGCAGATAACCTAGGCAACATGGCATTCTTGCAGGTTATACAAATGAAGGGTATACTGAGGCACATTCAAGACAGAGCATAAAAAGCCTCAAAATCAAAGAAATATAATCCTTCTCAATGGCTTAGCTTAGCTAAATGTGAAGATGTTCATTAACAAAAGTTTAGACACTAAACAATTAATTTATTTTTGGCCAGAAAATGCATGGAACTTTCTACTAATGTGTGGAAGGTCTATAATTTACATTGGTGGAAACAGAGCAGAGAAATGAAGTCAAAGAATTTGTGCAGAATTGGAGAAGAGTGGTACTTTGTTTTTAAAGGGAATAAAGTTTGAGAGATTGGGATATTGAATGTTTTGTGACTCAGTTTTTAAAGCTTTTCCAGACAAACTTTTGAACTCAATTTGGAGAATGGTCTAGTGAATCATTATTATATCTAGTGGGCCATAATTATTAGTATTATGGAAAATATTCTCCAATCCAATACAACTTTTCTATTGACAGAGAAACAGAAACTCCTTTGAATGTAGACTGTTGAGCCTATCAACTCTGGTTTCAAATAGTGGGAAATTTTACTTGCAATGTTTCTATTTTGGTTTGCTAGACCTTATTCAGTTTGTAAAACTGGGAAAGTCTTAAATTAAGTCATCTTGGGGATAAGATTTTTCATCAGACAAGGAGACTTAGGACTTAAAATAGTAACAGAATTAATTGGAGAAAAAATAATCATAAAGATGATGGACAAGATGTACAGATGAGACAGGTTTTCAAAAATAGAAAATATAAGCTATTGCCTTTACTTCTCTCTCACTTTCCCTCTCTCTCTCTCTCTCTCTCTCTCTCTCTCTCTCTCTCTCTCTCTCTCTCTCTCTCTCTCAATATATATATATATATATATATATATATATATATATATATATATATATATATATATATGTATGTATATATATATATATATGTATTTACTATGAAAATGTGAGAAACCAATAATCATCATAATACCTATTATAAACGGGAAGAGAATATAAAAGTAGAGAAGGGAAATAGGGCTCCTATAGTTAAAGCACGTTCTCTATATCTGAATGGGTAAGATCAGATGTTCACTCTTTATCTCCCTCTGTCTAAGCAGTAAATATAATGCACAGCACTAAACACAGCTCAATAGGACCTTAACTAATATATTTTTCCTTCTCTGTTTTATCTTAGAGGTTTCATGTCCCCTTCAAAAATTGCAATCTCTACTTATTATCTTGCTTCTATATCTGAATTTTTGTGTAGATCTATGCTTTACCCCAGCCTCCTCTATTTCCCTTCTGCATGCATCTTTTTTTCTGTGAGACTGTGCCATATGAGTTCTTATTAGGATTTATAGAAGCAGGTCCCCATGAAAAGTAATCGAGTGACTGAGGTAATTTCCCATTTTCTGTGCCTTATGATTTGCATATTTGTGTTTCAGTTATAATTTCCCCAAAGTCATCAGCATATCCTTCATTCAAGTCCTTTCTCTGCACCTTATTGTGGTATGGAGGTGACTCTGGGACCTCAAAGAGTCTGACAGAGGATAAGTTTGACAGTTCAGTTACCACTTAGCTGAAAAGGCTATGAGTTCAGGAAAGGCTGCACTTCTGTCATCTGAGTAGTAGCCTAATCAATGTTGGAAAGTATCATAGGATCATAGATTTAGTAATTTGGAAGAGGCCTAAGAGATCATTAAGATTAATCTCCTCAGTTTACAGATGAGGAAAAAGAAGCTCAGAGATATTTTAATTTAATTTCCCAAATGTCTGAGGCAGGATTTGAAGTCTTTCTGCCTTCAAATCCAGTTCTTTAGCAGCTACTCCAGATTGGTTACTATGATATGGGAGGACTGTGATCTCTATCAGGTTTTTATACTGATAAAATCCAAGAGGCACAAAATAGGGAATTAATTGATATGGAATTGAATCTCGCATCTTCAAGCATGTTTACTCTAATTAAAAATATTTCAATGTTAATTTTGTTACAGTCTTCCCATTTATATTATTTTTTGCCATTAAAAGAAGATATATTCACAAGATTTTTAGCATACATATAAACATTGTGTATGTGGCTCAACAACAGCATTGATTTCTCACTTGTGATATCTATTTAAAAAGTCAGTCCCAGGGGTGCATAAAGATGTGCTTTAATGAAAAAATGATTATAATATTAATAGTACTAACAACACAATAATAGTTGTTATTATAAATGAGAAGTCTCAAAATTTTATGACTTGGGAACCTTCAGAAGAGCTCTTGAAGTTATTGTTTTTACATGTTAATTACTAAGTAAAAATATATTTAGTTGGATAATTATCATCACATAGTATTATCACTAGTTTTATACTTTCCAGTCTATAATTATTATTTCATTCTCAAATTACATGTGTCAAAGTAATATACCTTACACTGCCTTCATTATTCACTTTTAAAAGAACTCTAATTTTCTTGATGGGAGGATCCTCACCAACTCAGATCGACCAGTCTCCATGCCTTATTAGAAGTCCTCCCTGAGTTTCTGTGGAGAAATAATAATAGTAGTAGAAATACTGTTACTACTGCTACTACTAGCTAGCATTTATGTAGCATATACTATGCCAGGCACCGTGGTAAACCACTGTAAAAACAAAACAAACAAAAAACCTAACTAGTGCTTCCATCCTTCTGATGATGAACCCCTCTAAACTTGAATAGACCAATCCTAAGGTGACAAGAGTTGAAAATTAGGTCTTTCTAGCTCAAAGAATCCTGTCAGAACTTAGACTTCTATGACATGAGAGTCATGTGTGCGTTAAAAGGGAGAAATTGAGGACTTTAATGGAGAATTGCTACTTTGAAGTCCTGAAATAGTACATGATAATTGTAAATACAATATATATTTTATATATGTAAAAGTTGGGTAAAGTCAGCAAATACAAATTAATCCATTTCCCATTTCTCATTAGTTAATTTGTTTTTTCTCATTAGTTAATTGGTTTTGGATCCATTGTTATCATCACTCATCCACCCCTCTCTGAACCAGGACGAGATCATCACTGGAATACTCATTATCATCATCATCATCATCTTCATGGAGATTGCTTCAACTTTGATACTCACACCTCATCAGTACCCTCACTGGCCTCTGTCCCTCTAATGAAAGAGCTGGAGGGTGGAGCAAAAACTCCCTTTATAGAGGACTCAAAATCCCAGCTAACTTTTCATTTTCTATCAGTTCCACTGTTTGGTTTTGACTCCACCATCCTTGTCCCCACTTTGGGGACCTCCTTTGCCTCTCCAACCTGACTCTCCTTTTCAACTTCCTCTTGCATATTGTCTTTCCTCATTAGAATGTAAACTCCATTAAGGCAAGCTCTGTCTTTCTTTTTCTTATCTATATTCCCAGCACTTAGCATAATATCTGGCACATAGTGGACACTTAATAAATGTTTGTCATATTAATTGCCTACTATGTTACTTACTAGGATACAAAGAAAGGATGCATGCATGCATGCATATATGTATGTGTGTATGTATGCATGCATGCATGCATGTATATGTATGCATGCACACAACTCTGTGTATTTATGAATACACACACATATATACATATGTATATATGTATATATGTATACATATATGTATATATATATAAACGCACACACACGTACATATACATATTCAAAAAGTGTCCAGTCTAATGAGGGAGACAGCATGAAAATAGCTCTATACAAACAAGAAAAATAAAGGATAAATTAGAATAATCTCACAGGGAAGGCAATGAGATTAAGAAGGACTGGGGAAGATTTCTTATAGAAGATGGGACTTGAAGTGAGCCTTAAGGGAAGTGAATGAAGAAAAAAAAATAAGTCCAATGTCATTGAGATAAACCAAAAACAGACTGAATATGAGAATCCAAATGCAAACTTCCTGTAACCCCACTGGTGGGAAAGTGCCCGGGTATCAGTTTACTATAAAAGCTGCTTCCAAGAGTATACCCTCAAGTCATTGGTCAAGTAAGCTTATTGCTACAGGTTGGATACTATGGTTCTCTGTGAAGTCAGATGTTATCAGAAGTCCACCAAACTTCTGATTCATAAGCTTCCCTCCCAGCTCCTGGTGCATGAAATTGCTCAGAACTTCAGAACAGATCTACACTTCCAGAGTACACCAATTTGGCACTTTGAAGGAGGCAAGGGAAGTCTATCTGGTTTGAGGACACCAACCTATGTGTTATCCATGACAAATGTGTTACAACCATGCTAAAAGATATCTAGCTAGCATGTTACACATGTGTAAAACATGCTTAAACTCTACTATGATGGGAAAATTTCTTGATTCTCAAAACTGGAAACAATAACAACACCTCTTCCTGTTATTGGTAGTTGTAAACATTAGATATCTGTAAATTACAAACACAGGTGAAACTTGTAGCATATTGCTCATCTAAGGTAGGGACTTTAGAAGAATGTGATGAAAGAAAAATACCTTGTTTTAGGAAAGATGGCAGTATTCTGAACATGGACAACAACTTGAAGATGAGCTATATAGAGTTTTATTGAACAACTTGAAAAGACATGGACTCAAGAATGGGGAAAAAAAGTTACTATTTTACCTGAGGGAGAATATCAGAATTTTGGAGTTAGATACCATTTTAGCTATTAAATAGCTTTAGCTATTTAGTCTAGGCTCACATATATATTCATGTATGTGTGTATAAATGTATATACACATACACATATACCTATTATGTCTGCATATATGTATTTGTTGATGCTTTTTATTTTTACATTCTTTGCATTTCCTAGTATATTTCTTTTCCTTCCCTTAGAAAAACCTTTGTAGCAAAGATTTCTTAAAGAATCAACGAAATAAATCAACAAATTCACAGTATTTGAAAACATGTGCAAACTTTTACACAAATGAACTTTCTTTTATATGTAGTTAAAATTTCACAATTATAATATTATATTTAGTTTAAATCTGTTATTCCTTCTATTTATAGTTTCATAGTCATTGTATGTATTGTTTTCCTGATTTTGCATTAATTCATCTGTCTCCTCAAGTTTCTCTGAATTATTCATATTCATTGTTTTTAATGGTGAAATGATCTAGTATATGCATGTACTTCTATTAGTTCATGTATTCTCAATCAATGTATACACTCACATTGTTTAAAGTTTTTAAAACCACAAACTATAAAACATTTGTACAAATAATATAATTGGGGAGATATAGAGAAATTATATAGTCATGAAGGGCCATAAGAATGATTGATGGTTGTCAATATTGAATTAATGAGTTAGGAAAAATCAATTACATAGGGTAAAACTCATGAAGGCCAATGGGAAGAAAAATGATAAGTTAGATGCTTTCTGAAACCCTGGGAAGACTTATATGAACTGATGCAAAGTGGCAGAAGCAGAAGTAGGAAAATTTTGTAACAATTACAGCAATATTATATGATGATGTGAATGACTTAGAGATTATAGGAGTACAATGGTTCCATAAAATTCCAAAGGATTTATGATGAAAAATGCTATCTACTTTCAGAGAAAGAAGTAATGGAATGTGAAAGCAGATCAAAGCATTCATAATTCCAAACTGCTCAGCAGAATAGTGAAATCAGTTCACAATTCTTCCAACATTGGCACTTCAGAATTGTCTTAATTTGCATTTCCCTATAACTACAGATAGCTTTGATTTATTTTGAAAACTTCCATTCATATCTTTGAATCATTTTTAATTCAGCAATGAATCATGTTCTTCTATATTTGGTTCCATTCTGAGAAACTTTTATCAGAGAAGTGCTAACATTTTTCCCCTCAGTTTCCTACTTTCCCTCTAATCTTGGTGCATTGGCTTTGTTTTTGCAAAAACTTAATGTGATCAAAATTAGCCATTTTGCATCCCATAATTCTCTCTATCTGTTTGGTTATAAAATCTTCCTTTAACACAGGATTGATTTTCAATACCTTGTCTCTTTGTTATGTGTTCTAAATAGGGTGGGAGGACACCAAGGTTAAATTAAGATCAGGAGTGAGTAAAACTGGGTGATATCTATAGAACTGAAGTTTTTTTTTTTGGTTGTTTTTGTTTTGTTATTCATACTCTTCATATTATTTCTCTTGGATTATTCATGTCTTATGATGATAGTTATCTAATTTAAGCTAATGGATACATGATTCCTTTTTAGATGACACTTCCTCTATGGAATCTTATCTGATCTCAGCTCTCTGTGCCTTAGATGATAATGACTACCCCCTACTCAAATTTCTCATAGAACTATGCCTAGACTTATTTTTCCCCATATATCACCATTCTATCTCATTGTGTTTATCACACCACTCCCATTATTAGATTACTAGGACCTCGTATCCATAGCATTTTGAACATGAAAAAATAATTAATAAATTCTTATTCAATGAATTAATTTGAAACACTAATACTTCCATTTATCGGTAATGAACTATTAAAATTTATTTGCTTAAGTGGCATTATATAGACCCTTTTATTTTTTTACATCATGAATATATGATCTTTATTTTTTTCATTCTTTAAACATATTCATTTAATATTTTATTTTCCCCCATTATACGTAATAACAATTTTTAATATTAACTTTTTATTTTGAGTATCAAATTATCTCACTCACCCTCTACCCTTCCTCCTTCACTGAGAAGGCAAGTAATTTGATATAGATTATATATGTGCAGTTATGCAGAGCATATTTCCATATTAATCATGTTGTGAAAGAAAACAGGAACTCAGAAACAAAAACAAGAAAATAAATAAAGAAAAAAAAACATGCTTTGATCTGCATTTAGACTCCATCAGTTCTTTCTCTGGAGGTGGATAACATTTTTCATGGCAAGTCCTTCACCCTTGTCTAGGATCATTGAATTGCTGAGAATAGCAAAGTCATTAATCAAAGACATTGGATCATGATACAATATTGTTGTTACTGTGTACAATGTTCTCTTGGTTGTGCTTAATTAAATCTGAATCAGTTCATATAAGTCTTTCCAGATTTTTCTGAAAGGTTCCTGTTCATCATTTCTTAGAGTACATAGTCAAAATCATACAAAACAAATTGATGTATGGAAAATGCAACACAGTCCTGAACCCAGTGCCAGTAAAGGGACCCATGTTATCTCCTTCTGACCCTCTTACAGTCTATTGATTGAAAGCTCTGCAGGGCAGTGCTCCTGCTGCTGATCCATTCACCCCCAAGGACTGCTTCTGGTTTGCTGTAGTAGGGCCTGTGCTATTGTGTACTCCATTCTCACCCCAATGATACAAATCTGGGGGATTATTTCACCCTGTCCTTTTGTGAATTCTGCTGTTCCAGAATTTGTTTTGAGTCATTATTTAAAGTTATTTGGAAGGGAATTAGGGAGACCTCAGGTGAGTCCCTGAATTTTTTCAGCCTTTTGCCATCTTTTCTGCCATCTTGGCTCTGCCATTCTACTATTGTTAAAAGATCTGAGAGACAGCATGATGTAACGGATAGAGAGACATCCTTTTAGCAAGGAAATACTTGGTTCAATTCAGGCTTCTAAGTCATGCTTAATGTATGACCCTGTACAGGTCACTTACTCTCCATGTAACTATCACTCCATGCTCTAGGAAACTCTCTTACACTGTATGTTGCAATAAGAGAAGGAGTCAACTTACAATAAAGAGATTTATTTTCCATGGGAATTCTTAGTACCAAAGAAATTGCAATTTTAAATTGATGTCTACCCCTCTGTTATACATTTAAGTTGTCCTTTGGGAAGGAAACTTTACCACCTTGTCTATAGATCCTAACTAAGAGTGCTGAGTGTCATCTACTATGTTACAGAAACATTCTGGGGAATAGATAAACCTCTTGTGGAAAAGTATGACTTGCTTATTTCAACTACTTTATTCTAGGTAGTGTCACACAGACAGAAAAAGTTGCTAAGCTGTAAGGTTATAGATATCTGTGTTATAAACTTCTTTTCCATTCAGACAAGTTCAGATGTAGCAGACTCTCAATAAATACTTCATAGAATCCTATATCCAGAGCCAGACGGGACATGAGTCTCAACTAGCTTAATCCCCTCAGTTTACAGATGAAGAAACAGAAGGCTAAGGAAGTGAAATGAATTACTCAAAATCAAATTGGTACTATATGAGAAAGCCAAGTTTCAAACTAGGTCCTCTGGTGCCAAAGGAAGCTCTCTTTCCATTCTGTCAATTGATGATTTGGAATTTTACTCTTCTATTTTCCCTCTCTTCTTTTTCTTTGAATTAGTAAGGTAAACTTACTAGTCCCTGCCTATTGCCATTAGACATATGTTTATTTAAAATGATCATTCTCTATCACTCTCCTTTTCTTGGCAAGGAAAGTCAAACTCTACAAGCTACATGCAACTTTGAAAACTTTAGTTAGAGGAAGCCAAGCAAGCTGTCAGACATTTCAGTAATTGAATTTCCTTGAGATCCGTTTGGGTATGTCAGCTCTGACTTTGCTGTCAAAAGAAAAGAAAACAACCAGGGAATTCATCTGAGATAACAGTGGAGGTATTTTGATAATACCAAAGCACAAACAGTTAAGTATTCTTTCAGGAGATTTTTTTTGCACTGGGGTCTCCCACCCCAATCTGTGTGTGGGTCCATTTTATCCTGGAGTCATTATTATCTGGTGCTGAGTTTTGAGAATTTCTTAATGACCTATCAAGTGACCATGTACAGAAACCTTCCTTCCGGTATTAAGATGCATGCTATCATTGCTTAAAACCCTTCGTCAATTACTTCATAAGTGCAATTCATCTTTTACTATTTCCGCACTTAGATTGCTTGTAAAATGTTTAGTGGTTAATTAGCCTGGAAGGAAGTCCAACTTATGAAAAACCAAGCAGAGGGGGAAGAAAGCCATAAAATTAATGGCTTACTCTCTGGTCCTTATTTTATAGCAGAATGTTAATCAGACCCCTTTGGAACTGTACTTTTGACTACCATCAGCCTCCTCTATAATCAGCTTCAGAAATATTCCATTCTGGGTTTTCCCCTTTGGCCTACGTGTTTCTCCAAAGGACTTGAATGTATTAAGAAGAGATTGACAGCTCTCCTAACAACTGCAGATTGTCCTATTGCTAAAGGGGAACACAGGCCTAGAAAATTTCTGTACTTGAATCAACCTCAAGTTATACTTAAAGCATGAGCTGCTACTTAGAACAGAAACTAATAAACTATGTGTTAAGACTAGGTAAGATTTGAACCTCTGACTAATCATTTATGGGGGGAAAATGGTAGGGAGCTAGTAGAATATTATGCTTATAGATATTTCTCCATCCCTGATTAGAGGGGGCAGAATAAAAATTCTCCTAATCAAAATAAATTGTTTAAAAAGCTTGCCATTTATCTTTGAATTTGACATCAACAGGCTAAAAATTCTTCTATTGAAAATGTAATCTATAGTTAATACTTTTCCTGTTTTTCTCTAATATTTCTGATGTGGCACAGATGATACAAAAGGCATTTTTTTTTAAATTGGGGAATCAGATTTTTGATGCTGAGGGCTAATAGGTGAAAGCAAACACTGATGCAAAACCAAAACAACCCTCCACACCCAAAACAACAACAACAACACAATTCCTTTATTTCCGTGTTGCAAGTAGATTATAAATTTATTTATTTATCTAATTTATTAATTTATTAAAATTGCTAATTTACTACATCTGTCAGGTCCAAACAAACCTGACAGATGTATTAAAAAAAAAGGTACCATTTTGCTTCAGGTAGGGAAAAAAAAGTTCAAAAATGATCATGAACACTTTCCATTGCAGCCATTATGACTTACATAACTGATATTTTGTAAGTACCAACAACCAAAATCAGGGGCACAGAGAAATAAAGACATGGATTGGCATCATCCTTACTACATTGTTTTCCTACCTGTTTTGGGAGACAGCCATATCAGTTAGGGTCTGTAATGTTTAACATGTATGTAGCATTTTAGTGGAGATGCTGAAATAGAGGTTGAGAACTTAAACAATTATTTAATGTGGCCAATTTCACAATAATAGGTAGTGTAGCATACTGCTTAAGAAAAAAAAAAGTAGGCTTTTGGCAGCACTTTTATTGGCTCTAAATTATATCAGATTATATAGTATTAGTAAGATTAGATAATCAAACTAAAATTTTACTTATAACCTGGCAAACATCTTAATTTTTAGCAACTGTGAAATCTCCATGAAAATCTACCCAACTGGTGCCAAACGTACAGCTGGTTTTAATTTAGCTTTAAGGCTTAATGCTTCTCTGGTAGTCCTAAGATGACAGATACATTCATCACATATATGTCATTTCTGATAAGTAACACTCATATTTTCTGTCTTTCTCTTTACCATTCCTTAAAAAATAAATCTCTATGTGTCACGTTCAGGTAAACTAGTTAGAGAATAAATGCCATGTGTAAGAATCTTAGTCTCAGCTAAGGTTTGAGACCAAATTTTTATATGTGGTACTTACAGGTCCTCATCTATTCAGTTAAATTCCAGGGATGAAGATCAACACCTGTCTGATCCGTCTCAGTTGCATTCTAGACAGATGTTCTAGCATCCAGTCACCAGTTTAGCTGTCTTGGTAGAAGTAGAGCAGAGTATTTGTATAAACAGAAAGCCCATTGAATTAGACTCTTACTCTGAGCTCTGGGACTCTAATATGAGTAAATAGCATTCCATACAAACAGAAAACAGACTTTTCATGGATAGAAATTATTTAAATACAGAGGTAAATTTAATTATTCAGAGTTTCATTGGTTAAAGGAAGGGAATACTTCATTTTCTTGATGAGGCTGCTCTCTCCACTGACAGAATGTAAAGCTCCATACATTAAGATATGACTTTATAGGTTTCAGTGCAAACCCTCCCCTCTTCCAATCATCACTTGTTAGTCATCACTTTGATGATGAGTCTCTCTTTTTTTTTTACTTAGGATGGCAGAACTTTAAATGACAGGGGCACATTTGCCTGGACTTGAATTAGAAAATTTTTGTTATGATTGAGACTGATAGGGAGTTCGCATGTAGCTTGCATAGCCTCCAAGAACCTAGGGCCAGGAATCAGAATAGTATTTTAATGGAAGAATGTTCAGTGCATTTACAATTACTAAAAATACTTAATGTCAAAATGGAAGAGTGGAGTACCTTACTTAATAAGTAAAAGAATTACTTTAAAATTTTAAAGAAGCTAGCTTTATCATACAGTAGGCACAACATAATATAATGGAAAGAACCTCAGCCTTGGATTCAAGAAGGATGAACTCTGGTCTCAGCTCAGTCACAAATTATCTCTATGACTTTGGACAAATGAGGTCTTTGAACTTTGACCTTGTAAGTCTTCCTGTTCTAACATTCTGTGATTCTATGTGTAAAGAACCTAAGAGGCACATTTAAGATGGAATGTTTTCTTAATTATCAAAGTGATCTTTGTGAGTTCGGATGCTGATGAAAATAATCAAATTTATCTTTTTCACCACTGACATATAGAAAGGTAAGGGTAAGAAAGCACAATTACTCTTCAACCTAACCGATAATAAGGTAAGAAAGAGTGTTTAGCAAAGAACAGTAATTCAACACTGCCAGATTGAAAGGCAAGTGCACTGATCCTTTAAAACTATTTATTTCTTTTTTTTCAACTTCACAAATCTTTTCGTTTTTTTACATTTGAAACATTTAATTTTAAAACTTCGAATTTCAGATCCATTCCCTTCCTCCCTTGTCACCCACTACCTCTGGGAATACAAGCAGTTCAGTATGTGTTGTACATGTATAGCTATGCAAAACATTACCATAGTAGATATATTGTAAAAGACTGCTTATATTTCCCTTCCACCCATCCCACCCCCCACCTGGTCCATTTCCTATTTTGATCCTGTCCCTCTTCGAAAGTGGGTAATTCCAACCTCCCCTCCCCTCAGAATGCCCTCCCCTCTATCATCCCCCCTCTCATCTCCCTTCCCCCTTCTCTCCTGCAGGGTGAGATATCCCATTTAGTATAAAACTATTTATTTCTTATTTCAGAAATCTGAACTTCTCCCGGACCAATCACCAGATCACTCATGCTCATAATGTTGGAATAATCTTTGATTTCACCTTCTCATTCATTCCACACATATATCATAAGATGATAGATTTATAACTGGAAGGGATCTTAGAAAAATCAAGTTTAACCCCCTACTTTTAACAGATGAGGAAATTGAGGCCTAGAGAGATTAAAAGGCTTGCCCAAGGTCATACAGAAAAGTGGTATCCTGGGTAGCTGGAAAAAATTGACATCGGAACCCAGGTTCTCTGACTCTTAATGCAGCACATTTTTCTATTCCACCATCTGTGTCCTGCCGATTTTATTTATAGAACATCTCTTCATCTGTCCTGTCCTTTGTGTTTGCACACTCTCTAATTTTAGCCCTCATTACTTCTTTTTAATATTGTAGTTATATAATCTCCTTGAAGACAAGTATTACATAATGATTGTTCTTTTATCTACAGTATTTCACAGAATGCCTTGAATATAGTAGGTATTTCCTGTTTATTGAATTGTGCTGAACAACCTTTTAAGTGACTTCTCTGTTCCAATCTGTCCTATATTCTGCTGCCAGATTGTTCTGTTGTCCTAGTTGTCCTTTTCTGATTATATCACTCTAAAGGCTCACAAACACTCAATGACTCATTTTTTTGGTGAGACAGAATCAAAACTGTATAGATTCTATGCTAGACCCTCTGCAAAATCTTTAATGAACTTTTCCAGCTTAACTTCAAACTATGCTATTTAAATATACATTATGATCCAGCCATATCTCTGGTAATTTTGTAATATTTTATTTCCTTTACTGTTATATATATTTCATTTCTTATTTTGTTATATATTCTTACCTTCCTCTGGTCTTTTTGTTACTTCCTTTTTTTTTCTTTTTTTCTTTTTTGGAGGGCAATTGGGGTTAAGTAACTTGCCCAAGGTCACATGGCTAGGTTTTTTTTGTTTGTGTATTAAGTGTCTGAGTCCGGAACCGAACTCAGGTCCTTATGACCCCAGGGTGGGAGCTCTACTCACTGCTCCACCTAGCCTCCCCTACTTACTTTTTAATCTCTACACTCTGGATGTCATCTTCATTCATCTTCATATATTAATATCTTGTTCATCTCTCAAGACCCAGATCTAATGACATTATTCATGAAGAATGTATTGTTGATCCCATAACGTACTGGCCATCTCTTCATCATCTGATCTCTAAACATATTATATCACTCTTAAGCAGGAGTCATGCTCTAATTTTCATTATATTTTCATGTTTTGGTCTTAGCACTTCTACCAAATGGTAAGCCCCATGAGGGCAAGGATTATATTTTACTTACATCTGTCTTTGCTCCAGTGAATAACATGTTCCCATCTCAGGTATACTATATTTAAATATTTGTTGAATCAATTCATTCAAATGAATTAATAGATTTATAAAACATAGATTTAAATCAATTGGTCCTGGAAACCTTACTTAATCTGCATTCTGCACCTCAGTGAAAGACAATCGGGAACTCTTTCCTAGAAATTATGTCTTAGAATGTGGACTACCTTTACTGGGAAAGAATATTTAATGATTATTTGTAAAGGCAAACAGTTATATGGCAAAGAATATTTTAGTGAGTCTTTGGGAAGACAAACATTAAAGAAATGCTTGTATTTTCTTATACAGTAAATCTCATCTCCAAACAGTTCAGTGTGGATTCTTTTTGTTTCTTTTTGATTACTACTTGTTTACAGTTATACTTAGATTCATAAAGCTCATACCTGTAGGTATCCACTCATCAGAAAACAACAGTTGTTCATTGTAGGTTTGTAAAGCCAAGCACGGGCAGCTTTCCAGAGGATTGCAGCTATGCACAGCTTTCAAGGTTCTGATTACACAGTTTAGTGAACTCTCTATTTATTCAATAATAAACCAAGACAAAACATTCACAGAAATCAAAGTTGAGCATTCACAATGTTATGGCATCACAACGTATCACTAAAATGGCCACATAGTTTTCACCAAAGTGGTCACATAATTTTAAGCAAAGTACATTCATTAATAACTCAATCATTTAGCAACTCCTTAATTTAATCACAAAGTACAAAGGTCAAAGTTCTCTACCCCTAGTTCACATTTTTCTTAATCTCTTCAATCAAAAGTTTTCTGTCTTTTTAATTGGAGATGAGTTTCCAGTTATCCTTAATTAGTACATCCTTAACTCAAATATCTAAATGTAAAAGTCAAAGTTCTCCACCCCTAGGCCACAGTAAATCATGATGTTCTAAGTTTGCATTAAATACCCAAGAAGAAGTCTTTTCCTCTTGACTCAAGGTAAGCTCTCAGCTTCCATGGTTCCTCTTCCATGGTCCCAGTTCCTGCCACCTCCTTGTTGTCCAGCTCCTTGTCCAGTTCCTGATCCATTTGAAGCTCAAAGTGTCTAGTCCGCCTCAAGTCCTTCACAGTTTCTGTTCCTGGGAAGACAAAGCTTAATAACGCCACAATAACATTCATAAACATTGCTGGCAGCCTCATCAATTAACTTTCTCCCTGTGAAATCAATAAAGACCCAATAACAAGGTCTGAGGAATCAGCACAAATTATCAGTATAGTACCAGGACCTCAGAAAACATCAGCAAGACCCTCCTCCAGGATTTCTGTAAACATGCAACAAGAAAATCCTCTTTCAGGGCTTCTGAACCAGCAATAAGGTCCCAGGGCTTCTGTAACAATAGCAGTATCCTCTATCAGCAGATGAATCTCACAAAGTAACATCAAACAGACAGAAAAAGTATCTGCATCACAGTCATGCTTTCTCCCAGTTTTCCTCTCTTTTCATTTCTCAGTTCTTATCAATTCTTAGTTCACTTCTCAGTTCTCCATTCTTTTATCAGTTCTCAGTTCTCAATTTTGTTCTCAATTCTTCTCTCTCCAGCCTGGGCTTCTGCTCCTCAGCTGCCATGCTGCTTACTCCCAGAAGTTCTGACTCCCAGCAGTTCTGGCCTCTCTCAGCTTGGGCTTTTCCTTATACATGGTATTAGCTCCAGCCTGTTCTGCCCCTTCCTGTTACATCAACAATTTCATCTGACTGTAGGATTTACAAGTTCTGGATCTTAATACTCGACACAATCATTAACTCAAAACACGGTGCTAAGTACCTGTTTGCTTGCTAAAACAAGGGGTATGGAAGATCTTCAAATTCCTTTACTATTACAAGGGTAAAATTTATTGTCCTTCTATCACTTTCCCATTCATCCTACCACCATGTATACACCTCACAACTACCATATCCCGAGTATCCTTATACTGATCATGTTTAAACAAGGTCTTCCGATATCTATTCTATTCTGACCTGTCTTCCAAATTTGGAATTCATCCATTCATTCAATAAATATTTATTGCCTTACTGTCCTATATTGAATCATCTTGGCACAGTTTAAAGTGTTAAACTTGGAGTTAGGAATAAATGCATTCAGTTATTAGATCTGAAACCTATGGAGTGACCTTAGTAAAGTCACTTATTGTCTGTATACCTCAGGAAAATTCTTAAGACTAAGTCACAGAGGAAATGCATCACTATTGGCAGAGGGGATTCCCACACTGGAAACACACAATGCTTATAGAATGTATAGATTATTTTTATATTCATAAATCCTATGATATAAAATTTTCCCCTTCATTGTTATGAATAAAAATTCCCATTCCTTTAATGGCCTTTCCACACTTAGATGAAATTTAGGAAAATAATATAATAAATTATTTCATACTTAAATGTAGATGAATCAATCAATGAACCAACATTGATGTATTTATTGCTCATGTAGTATATATCAAGATACTTTAATTCTAGCATGTTACCTGGCTTACTTTCATTGTTGAAATTTGACCTTTTGTCCTCCATAGGTCTCCTAATTCCTGATTTCTGACTTGAACTCCTAATTGCTTCTTTCTTCTTGACTCTGTCCTGTTGCTTGGTTTCTGGCCTTTCATCTGGCTTACAGTATTTGTACTTGACCAATTTGGACGTTAAGTGATTAAGTTCATTCTCTACCAGTGCCTGGCTGCAAAGAAATTTAAAGACACAATGCCTTTTTTCAGAATAAAGGCTGATAGTGGTGAATTACTGTGGTGGAAAATAGTTTTCATGGTAAAAATATTCCATTAGCTTGAACAATAATTGCATTTTGCTACTCTTGATTCATTTATCAACTGCAAAAAGATGGATTTAACAATTTTGATAAGCATCTCAAGTTGTAAACTTACAATGATAATTTTAATAATTATGAAAGTATGACATGTTGACTCTGATCTTTTAGGGGGAGTGATTTCATTCAACATGGCTATTAGGATATTACATGTAGTGAAGGGGACTAATTCTCTTGTCACAGAAATTATCTGCCTTATCCTTGAAATGGATTTAAAGCTTCTATAAGAAAGTCTAGCTTTATCACAGAGAGCTAGAATTGTCTTCCCTTGTAAGAATGTACCATTCTATGTGTATAAATAGCTGGAGGAAAAAAAGAGAGATAGATACTTTTCATGCTGACTTTCCACTTTGATTCTAACAATTTACTAAGCATTTCCTATGCTCAGAACACTATGTTGACATTGAGAGGGATAATTAAGATTAATTGTAAGTCAAGTCCTCAATATACAAATAACCCTAACGTAAAATGATACATAACATTCGTGTGTAATGGGGATATAACCTTAGTGCCTTGGAAGATGGGAAAATGGGAGCAATGAAGAGTAGGAATTATTACTGATTAGATGGTCAGGAGAAAGGGACAAGGTAAACCTCAGAATATATGATAATAATAATAATACCTGATTTTATTGCACTTTAATATTCTCAAATTAGTTTAATGTGTTGCTTAATTTAATATTATTCCCAAGAACCCTGTGAAATAAGGTGCTGTCATTATCATTTTAATCATTTAATATTCCCAGGGTTACATATCTAGTAAACATAAAAGATGAGATTTGAGTCCAGGTATTCCTCATTCTAGGTACAGTTCTTTTCCACTATGCTTTGGTGATGTCTCTGAACCTGGAAGATATATTTCAAAGACTGAAATTTGAATCAGAGGAGGAAAGTACTTGGGAATAGGGAACAGCATATGCAAAAGCATAGTGCAACTGGAACTCAAAATGGTCACAAGTTCAGGTTTAACACTGATAGCCAGTACACTTATTGATCTCAGAATAGTGTATTTGCATCATAGAACAGGATTTAATCTGCAAGATTTCCTGTATGATTAAGTCCTGAAGTTTGGGATATTAACCACAAGGTGGCAGAGTTGTCTTGTTAGGGAGCATTGAGGTCAAAGGTACCAAAAAAAAAAAAAAGTCAAGAATATAAATCCTAAACTCTAGGAAAATATTCTATAAATTTTATATTGTTGTTGTTCCTCAGTTGCATCTGACTCCTGGAGATCCTGTGGATGCTAGCACACCAAACAGACCATGGTTATTTTCTTGGCAAAGATATCAGAGTGACTTGCCATTTCTTTCTCCAGTGGATTACAGCAAACAGAGGTTAAGTGACATGACCAGGATCACACAGTTAGTGTTTGAGCCTGGATATGAAATCAGATCTTCTTAACTCCCAGCCCAGCACTATATTCACTGAGCCACCTAGCTGTCAGCATTATTACCAACAAATTCACCAATAGCAAAGTATTAAAACAAAAAATAATTGGAGGGTATAAAAGGAGCAAGAATTAAACATCACAGTTTATAGTATTTTCTCTTTTAATCTCATTACTATTAGGCATTACAAGTTAATGCTTGACTAAGGTCAATATAGTATATTAACTACTGTCTAAGCATTGTAGCTTATCATTTGCCTGTGGCTCACCTATTCTTTACTTGGGATTATAAAACTATAGCACAGATAATGGAGAAAAGAGATTATTCCTTCTCTCTCTGGGAAATTTAATTCATTCCTTTAGTATAATTCCCTACTGGACTGAGTTGTCCTGATTGGTAGGTAAGTGAACACTCACCTAATATACTACCTTTAGTCAAATCCAGATTATGTTCAACATGCCATTCATCAAGTAACATGGGCTTACTTGGGAATCTTGTTTTTGTTCTGTCAACAGTAATCAAATCAGTACAAAAATTGCAATGGTAAAGGCCATGACAAAATGCTCTCCTGGGCCTCCATTCACAATCCGTATACTTCATGTTCTCCTCATTCCCATCAATATTGAATTCCCTGAAGACTGATATTGTATTTTATCTCCCTTGTATGATGCAAGCTCCTTTAGGTCAAAGACTGTCTCACTTTTGCATTTGTATCACCATCATCTGGCATAGATATTAGGTTAGGATAGGTGCTAAATAAATTCGTTTTTTCAGTCATTGGCTGACCCTTAAAACCACTAGTCAATCTGGTTGTAAAATTAAGACCAGAGACTGACAGAACTATAGTAACTGAGGATACAAAGAGAAAAACCAAAACAGTCTTCACCTTGATTGAGTACATATACTACTGTGATAGGATATGCTATGTATAGGAACATATGCAATGCAAGGTTTTGAGTTTAGAGAGGGCACTACAAAAGCCACAATCAGAGAAAGCTTCACAAAGGTGGTGACTCCAACTCTTGAGTATTAAGGCCTAAAGGGCTTGTGAAAGATGGAGATGAAGCTGGGTATTAGAGAAATGAGGAATGTGAATTCACAGAGAAAGGGAAGGAAGGAAGGACTGTTAGGGAAATTTATAATTTATGTGAGACACAATGAGGAGCTACTGAAAGTGTTTGAGTTGAGAGGTGTTCTGGTTATTATATCTGTCTCTTAGGAAAATTATTTAGATAGATGTATAGAGAAGAGAGAAGAACGGAAATTCGGAATTGCTATGTTTGTATGAGTGGAGATTTATTGAAATGTGTTGATATATCAAGGGGAAAATAGGGTGAAGTGGTTAAACCTTATCTGAGAGAAGAATCAGAATATTTTCCATGACTGGATCAAGCCATAAAAGGCATGATTTCCTATGTATTTGTAGCAGCAAGCACCCCAATATCCCCAGGGTAGCTGCCAACACAGGTTCTTAGATCTGCTTTTGTAAAGGAAAGCAACTCAAAATCAGTTAACAAGCTTACTTTAATCAAACATGTATTACCTAATTCAGGGGTAAAGGTCAGCACCCCGAACTTCAGAGTTACAGAACTTACAGATCAAATTGACAGGCTTCCAAACTGTCCCAACATTACATACATCAATACCAAATCACAGTTACCAGAGAGGGAAGCATCAACATCTGGGTTTTCAAAGCCAGGGGGCTCTCAACAACGGCTTCCCAGAGTCTCATCTGGTCAAATCACACAACACTTCTCAAAGTGAGCCCCAAAGCAAAGCCTCTCCTAAGGGTTTATATAGCCTTCTCCCGGCTCAGAGAATGTAACAACCTTCTGGACCCACTGCCCAATCACAAAGTATCAAGGTGTGGGCTTTCCTGAAAAACAAGCCTCCCATCACAGGCTCCAGGTGCACTTAAGCTAGGGGCAGGGAAGATCTTTAAATTTGCATTTCCATTACAGTATTTTGACCCACCTTCCTCTATAGCAGGAGTGAAAGTTGCTACTCATGATCCACATATTTGAAATAACAATTGTGATAGTGGATATCCTTCTTTTACATTTAATCTTATTTGGAAAGAGTCTAGTATTTCTTCATTACAAACAATGCTAATTCATTGTTTTAGATAGATGTTTTAGAGTTGTAAAGTCATATATCTTTTTTTCTTTTTTAATGTAACCTAAACATTTTTCTTGTATCTATCAATATTGTGTGATCTCTAATGTTTTGGTCATTAATGACATTTATCTTATTATTTTCCTAATGTTAAATTAGGAAATTGAATGGACTCTCATGCATAAATCTAAATTTGTAATAATGCATGTTATTTTAGTAATGTTACTAATCTGCTCCAGAACCCACAAAATGACACAGAGAGGCTGGCCTCCCACTGAGGACAGCCCAGCAGCTGGCAGGGAGTGGCTAGTGCAGTGGTCTGGGAGGTGAGCCCAGGACCAAGTGAGTCCTGAGTCAGAGGTTTTGGGCCCAGGGTAGCCCGACCAGCAGCCGCCTGGAGGGGGTTGAGAGCACCAGCAGCTGTGGTATTTCCAGAGTAGCCAACAAGTGGATGACAGGGATGGGGTAGTAGGTCAGTGCAGTGTGGACTTTGGGACTAGTGGGGAAAGCATGTTGGCCTCTTTCCCTGGGGGCAAGAAGCCACTGAGTCACCACCCAGGCCCCATGTTGTGGCTTCAGCTCCTGGCCTGCTAACTATGGGGGGACCAAGGCAATCAGTCTGGGGGGTAAGCACTCTTGCTTTAACCTTCTTGGATCTGGATTGCATTCTGGGGTGGAGCTCTTGTGTATGACCAGCTTGTCAGAGTGTGTGGAGGCTTTGGAGAGGGCACCCAGCTAGTGCCTCTGGGAAGTGAGAGAACCCCAGCATTTGGGGTGGAGGCTCCCCTGGCTGGTGGTGGAGTCGTACTGTAGCAACAAGCCCCAAAGTCAAGTAATTCAGTGGCAAAATGCCTAGGCAAGGGAAACAAAATGAACAGAAAAATTCAACATTAGACTCCTATTTTGGGGGCAAAGAGGATTGAGGCATGAAACAGGAGGAGGACTGGGAGGTCAGAACTCCTGCACCAAAGGCCCGGAATGAAAATATAAGCTGGTTACAGGCCATAGAGGACTTTAAGAAACAGATAGGGGAAGTGGTGGCAAAATGGGAAGAGAAATGAGAAAGATGCAGGAGAAGTATGAGATGAGGGTCAGCAGTGTGACTGAGGAAAATAACACCATAAAAATAGACTACCTCAAATGGTAAGGGAGGCTCTCAGGAGGGCAATGAGGAGAGGAATGCCTTGATAGGCCAAATTTGCCAGATGGAAAGAGAGTCTCAGGAGCGCACTGAGGAGGATCATTCCTTCAGGGTTAGACTGGAGCAAATGGAAGCTAGTGACTTTTTGAGGGGTCAGGATGCTGTTGAACAGATCTGGACAAATGAAAGATTAGAGGGAAATGTGAAATGTCTCATGGGAAGGACCACTGACCTGGAAAATAGGTCCAGGAGGGATAATCTAAAAATTGTTGGACTACCTGAAAACCATGATTGGGGAAGGAATCTGGAAATTATCCTTTGAGAAGTTCTCAAGGAAGATTGCCCTGATGTTTTAGAATCAGAAGACAAAACAGAGGTTGAGGGAATCCACCTATCACCTTCTGAAGGGGATCCCAAGAAGAAAACTCCTAGGAATATTGTAGCCAGGTTCTGGAAGTCCCAGATCAAGGAAGAAGTATTGCAAGCAGCCAGGAAGAAACAATTTCAATGTTGTGGAAACACAATTGGTATGGTGCAGGATCTGGCAGCTTCTACACTGAGGGATTGAAGAGCATGGAATATGATATTGTGGGGGGCAAAGAAGCTGGGATTGAAACCAGGAATCACCTACCCAGCAAAGCTGAGTGTTGTGTTTCAGGGAAAAGTATGGTCATTCAGTGGAATGGAGGACTTTCAAGCATTCTTGAGGAAAAAAACAGAGTTGAATACAAAATTTGACATTCAGACACAGGAAGCAAGAGATGCTTGAGGGGGTAAACAGGGAACATAAATCATAGGGAACTAATCAAAGTTGAACTATTTGCATTCCTACATGGAAAAATGATAACTGTAACTGATGAAACCTTTCTCAGTATGAAAATAGTTGAAGAGGAGTGTATGGGCATATGAATACATATATGAATTGTGTATATATGTATCTATGTGTATATATGTATCTATGTACAGGTGTACATAGATAGAGGACAGATGTTGAATTTAATAGGAAGGAATGATACTTAAAGGGTGAAATTAAGAGGTGGGGGAGGAATATAGCGAGGGGATATGGGGTGAGACAGTTTGGGGTAGACTATCTCATGTAGAAGAGGCAAGAGAAAATGGTTACAAGGGAGGGGAAGAACAGGAAGGCAAAAAGGCAAAACCTTATTCTCATTGAATTTGGCTCAGGGACATAATGACATACATAATAAATATGATATCTCACCCTACATGAGAGTAGGGGGAAAGGGGCTGAGAAGGGTGTTGATAGAGGGGAGGGCAGGTTAGGGGGAGGGAGGCTGGAATCACCCACTTTTCAGGGGGACAGGATCAAGGTGAAGAGTGGACCAGGTGGGAGGTGGGATGGGAGGGCGGGAAATATAGTCGGTCTTTTACAATATATCTACTATGGTGGTGTTTTGCATGGCTATACATGTGCAGCATGTACTGAGTTGCTTGTCTTCCTGGCAGAGGTGTGCGGTGGGGGAGGGGAGGAATGATTACGGAGGTTGAAGTTTTGAAATCAAATGTTTCAAATATATATATACTATTATTAATACTATCTTGCATATAATTGGGAAATAAGATATACAGGCATTTGGGCACAGAGATTCACCTTGCCCTACTGGAAAAGTTAAAGGGGGTATGGGAGAAGATATGGGAGAGAGCAGATTGGATGAGGAGATATCCTGTGGGACTGCTATTCTGGGGTGGTGGGTAGGGGAAAATGGGGAAAAATTGTAACTCAGAATCTGGTGGAAAGGAATGATGTAAACCAGAAGTTAACATTTTGGAAAAAAAAAGTAATGTTGCTAATCTAGTTGAAAAATTTCACACATCATTCATTTAATTGGTATATGGTCCTATTTCTTTTTCATTTTGTCTTTGCTGGTTTAAATATGGAGACAAATATTTTTGACAGAAATTTTGTTGATTTCTCAAAATTTCTACTTAGAAAAATCTTCTATATGAAACATTGGAATATTTTTTTCTTTAATCATTTGACAGAATTCATTAAGAAATTAGTCAAGGGCAGGTGTTATTTTAGAAATTTGCTTGGTTTGAGTTTATTTGTTGGTGTGTTGGTTCTGATATTTTATAAGTACCCATTCATTTTGTTTTTATCTTTTTGCTTTTGTCAACATGAAAACACACAATCTAGGTTCTGCTATTAAAAAAAAAAATGTTTACCTTTGATTGATATTTTTTTCCTTCTTAGATCTGTCTTTAGTCATTTGGTTTTGACTTTCATTATTTCTCTGTCCTCTCTCATATTAGATGATAGATTATCAATATTGTTAGTTTCTACAAAATAAAGGGGTTTTTATTTTACATATATATCATATATTTGTATTTTTTGATTTTCAAAAAAATGTTTTGAGATAGTTACTAGATCATTTTCATATTTATAAGTTATATAATCACATTAGTTACATATTAGTATTAGTACTTTGTTTTCTTCTCCTTTGGTAATGTGTTCCAAGAAATATAGGAAATTCATGAATTTTTATATGTTGGGTGGCAGTTATCATTGTATTTAGGGTTTTAAAAAATTGCTAACATGTTTTCTAATTTAACCAACATATTAATTTGAATAAACTTTTTAAGTTACATTTCAGATATGTATTTTTGTCCATATTACCATTATTGGTAACAATTTTATTATCATTATCTATGAAAGATAAAAATTTTAAAAAATTTTGTGTTCTTTAGGCCTTTAAGAAATATTCTCTCTTAGAGGCTGAGGAAACTAATGATTTAAACAATATTTATTACTTTTACCTATGATGGCTGCACAGACACAAAAAAGGCTAAATATATTAAAGCCTACTTTAGGGAACATCTTTCACAAAACAATTTTAAGAGGGAGGGGTAGTTCTTTGTATTTGATAAAATTTTTATTCCCCCATGGGATATAGTTATTGGGCTGTCAATAAGTGGGGAGGCCTGAAAAAATTGCATCTTTATATCCTTGTTGAATGGAGAAATAGAAAGAGAGAGACAGACAGAGAGAGAAAGAAATACACATACATAAACATGTATACACATATGGATATAAAAATGCATATATCTACAAGAATGTTCATGGATATGTATATATAGATCTACACATACACATATGAAAGTTTGCTTATGTTTATTGAAAGGATATTGTGTGTGTATGTATGTATGTATGTATATATGTATGTATGTGGGTATTTGCCTCCTTTCTAGATCAAAAATTTACATTGGAGTATGCATCTCACCTGAGAGACTGTCACATAATCAGTTGTTTAAAAATGCCATTTAATCTAGAAAATAAGCATGGTTTCTATGATTCCCATTCAATACTCTATAAATACATATGATTGATTATTGTCGAGATATTATGGTACAATGTAACAAAAGCTAGGTGTGGATTGATGGAGACCTGGTTGCAAATAGTGTCCTAGATATTTATTATTGGGTTAATCTTGGCAGGTCACATACCTCTATATACAGCAGGCAACTCTCTAGAATTTATCAAGTATATCATAGTTTTTAATCAGTTTTAGTGAAGGGATTGCTATATAGTCATGTAGTAGAATATCAATCTGTCTATCTATCTATCTATCTATCTATCTATCATCCATCCATCCATGATCTACCCCCCTTTCTTCTTTTCTAGGTATCTATCTAGATATTGCAATAGGTATGGACATATGCCTAATATATTCAACATGTCTTCATCTTCTTTTTTATTTAATTTTCTGTTATATTTGTGAAGGTTAGAAAGAACATTAAAGTGTTCTCCAAACTACTGGTTTACTAAGTTTTTTTTTCTTTGAATGACTTAATTGCTATGCAATTTTCTATATATAACTGTATTTAATTTTTAAAATCTATCTTGTTCAATTATAGATATATCATTATACTCTGGATTGAATGTTAGAACTGGTATCAGTTATAGACCTGTCATGATCAGTGCTGGTAGAATAAATTTTCAATCAGCAAGTTCCTTACACAGACAAAATTACATATCTTTGGCACATTCTAATATCATTTCATTATCCATGGTGACTTTAAGTATAATATAAATTTTTCTATGTGCCTCCCTTGATGGTTTTCATTTTGATTTTCTTTCTTTCTTTCTTTCTTTCTTTCTTTCTTTCTTTCTTTCTTTCTTTCTTTCTTTCTTTCTTTCTTTCTTTCTTTCTTTCTTTTTTTTTTGCTTTTTGGAGGGGCAGTTGGCATTAAGTGACTTGTCCAAGGTCACATGGCTAGTTTTTATGTTAAGTGTCCGAGGTTGGATTTGAACTCAGGTCCTCCTGACTCTGGGGCCAGTGCTCTATTCACTGCGCCACCTAGCTGCCCCTATTTTGATTTTCAATATATTTGAAACTATGATTATAATGTCTGTTTCCTTGGATTCATGTAATGTAATGTAAATTTTATTAACATAAGATAAAAAACAACATAGAACATATAATGTAAAATTACATAAATTTTATTTTAGAATCTCAATTTAAACCTTCATGTCTTCATATATTTTACATGGTTTTCTTACAGAAAGCAAATGATCATATTCCACTTTTAAATCTATTCTTCAACTCTCTTCCCTTTTACAGATGAATTTAGGTCATTGACATTCAAGATTATAGTTGTTAATTTCATATTTCACTACTTCAAGTCTTGTTATAAATGTTATTTTTTAAAAACTGCAAAGGGAATTATCCATAGTATCTATCTATGGATATTTAGATAAATATGTACATATATGAATCCTATCTTCTTAATGTTTCATTGAGGAAAACAGTGCAGATTGGAGAAATTAAATTTTTGAATGCATGTACACATAGAAAATGTGTATATATGTGTTTTTTTTAGTATATGTAATATACACATAACTTACATTTCATGTGTTTATGGGGGAAGGTTACAGGGCTTTAAATGAACAAAAGTACCCTTGGTGTTCAGGTTTGCTGAGACTTTTTCAGGGCTACACATCTATCTTTGGTGGCTACCAGGTCACCCAGTTCTCACCTATGGCTGCAAGAAGCTGTAGCACTCACTGTGACCACACCTTGCTAAAATGATCTTTGTAGAAAGGCTAAACAAAGTTGAAGGTAACCAACAGGCTTTAAACCCATCTGTGAATTGGGAAAATGCTACCCCAAGCATGGGAAGACTTCTTCTGGTAGAACTGGCATATTGATTTGGTATCAAAGATACCAAATCATCCAGTGCATCATGGGTAATTGTCAATCATCCTTATTTTTGTCTTGCCACTGGACTCTAATGACTCCAGAAAAGAATGTGAGGCTGATAACTGTGCAACTCTGCCTCATTTAGATCCAATTCAGGTACAAATCACGACATTACCCTGTGATGTCATTGGTTGTCTTTGAAAGGACAAACAACAACATAACCATATATGTGTGTATGGTTGTGTGTGTGTGTGCATACACAAATATGTATCATGCAATATGATCTTTTCAAATATTCTAGTCATTGTCCTTGCACCCATATTTCTCCAACACCACCCCAGAATCATATTTTACCTCAGCTTCCATCTAAATCCCTGGAGTAAAAGGGTCTATTTTTATAGATAGACTTTTTCAACTTCTCTTCCTCAAATCAAATAAGTATTATTATGTTCATTTATATGCATGTTTATAATTTTTATCCTCCCCTATTTCTGAAAATTTCCAATTCAAATTTTCAAAAAAAAAATATATATATATACATATATATATATTTTTTTTTGGCCACACTCATTTTACATATCCTATATAAGATATAAATACTAAATTATAAAACTGCTGTTGTCTATTAAATTTTTAATTATCTGTTTGGTGAGTTCTCTTTTCAGAGGCCTTGACTGAGCTTTGCTTCTTCACTGAAGAATTAAGAATTCTTTAAGAAGAATGATATAAACTTTTCAATCCTATTGTAGAACCACATTTTCTCAGGATGGATATGCTTGGCTTTATAGGATATGTTACTTAGAGGTTCAAAACAATTTCAATTCCATTCTTTTCTCCCATGTTTTTTTTCATTTGGTCTCTAATATTTTCAGGTAAATTTTTGTATAATTTTCTGGAACATGATTAAGTCCTGTGTTATATTAAGGCTATTGTTCTTTCTTTGGGGTTAGGTGGAACAGGTGATCAATAATATTTCTGAAATTCTCTCACCAATCTTTGATTCCAAATTCTACTGCATTCTTTTACCAGATTTCGTGCATTCCTCCTCATTAGCTAATTTTTGATTTTGTTCTGATGGAAATATCCTAAATCAAGGGCGGCTAGGTGGCATAGTGAATAGAGCATGGCCCTGGAGTCAGGAGGACCTGAGTTCAAATCTGACCTCAGATACTTGACACACTCAGTAGCCGTGTGACTTTGGGCAAGTCAACCCAATTGCCCTTCAAAAAAAAAAGACATATCATAAATCATAAATGCATTATTCATAGCATAATGTTTATATTACATCTTTTTTTCTCACATAAATTTAATTGAAGAAAACATTATCTATGAAGTGCTAATCGGAACCTGAGAGGATGCTTGCTATAAATCATATGACAAATTGTTATCCAGCTTGTTTTTGAAGTCTTTTGGGAAGATCTTC
This sequence comes from Gymnobelideus leadbeateri, assembly GCA_011680675.1. NCBI lineage: Eukaryota > Metazoa > Chordata > Mammalia > Diprotodontia > Petauridae > Gymnobelideus > Gymnobelideus leadbeateri. Next base: position 143,376 of record WOXC01000060.1, read on the forward strand.
TTGTTAGGATTTCTTGTTTATCGTCTTTAACATCAAACCTCAATTTGTCTCTGCAACTTCCACTTGCCATTTCTCATCTTGCCCTTGCAAAACAAAGAGAATAACTCTATTCTCTACTTCATATGATAGCTCTCAGGATATTATACCCACTTCTTTTCTCTTTCCCAGTAAGGCCATTATTTTATTAAAATTTTATTATGCAATTCTAACTTGTTGATGCTCATGGTGTCCTTTTTGTCTTCCCTTTAAGATATGATTCTCCTTAGCTTTTTCATTTGTTTAAGGTTTTAAATCACTCTGAAGGTTATTGCAGATCTTTCATTCACTCTTATGGTCATGTCTAATCATTTTGTTCTATCATTATATTTTCTTTTGTCCATTTTTTCCTTATTTTTCCATTTTTTGTGTTCTTAAAATGGGGATTAGAGATGTGTGGAAAGTGTCTTTTTTGTAGCTTGCTCATTTATTCAGTTTTTCCATGGTGCATGTTATACTTCAGAGGATTTCTCTCCCTTTATCTGTTGTTATTTTATTGTTTGTTTTCATTTACCCTGGCTCATTTTTTTTTCCGGGTTTGAGATGAGGATAGAAGAGTTGGGCTCTACCACTCATTCTTCTAAAAATTCTTTTCTTCCTAGCTATCAATGAACATATACTTCAGCTATTTTCTCCTCTAGGATATGTTTCCTGAATCCAGAGTTTGGTAATGGCCTTGCCACTCAGACATCATGTAGGTCCACTCGGAATTTTGTTTCATAACCCTCTCACATATCATAGTCATTTGTTTTGTGCCGTCTCCCCTTCTATATGAAAGCTCTGTGGAAGCAGGGACCATGTCTGATCTAAACAGTATGCTTCCCCTAGCACCTAGCACAATCCTGTAGTTACTTAATAAATATTTATTGAATGAGTCAGAGTTAGCAATCCTATATGTCCAGTGACTTATTTAGACAGAAAATATTTACCTTAGTTATAAAGTCCATACTTATCTATTATTTGTGACCACTCTTCAATATATACATGCTGTGTACATGAGTGTTTGGAAGTATGCTAAGTTGTTTCATTTTTGTTTTCAAAAATATAGAAAATGGCCATTTCCTATCATGAGACCTCTGCATAGGAAACTACTTTTTTTTTCTTTTCCTCTCTTGATAATCTCAAGCCCTTGATAACAAAACATATTGCCTTGAGAGCTTTATTGAGGTATTCAAAATAAGCTTTGTTTCTTTCCTTCTAAATTCCAAGAGAATAGAATGAGTGCAAATCTATCTAAGCAGTGGGGAAAGAAACATAATGCAGAGCAGCCCCCTGAAGAAATTCCATTTGTGTTCTAATGCTTTTTATCCACAGATGTTAGTTGGAAATTGATATAATGGTGTTGCTTCTGAGCCGACCAGAAACAAAACACAACAAAAAACATTTTAAAGTAGAATAGCTGTAATTGTATGTGATAAATGAGCCTGGCGGAATTATAGTAGTAACCCATGGGGAATAATTATCTATCAGTGACACCTGCAAAAGAATTATAAGCAGCTGCAAAATTAGATTTTTCACAAGAAAATAGGGAAAAATAACCTAAAGGTTGATATTAAGAAACGAGAAGTTAGGAATTCAATGGGGAAGTAGAAAAAACAGGGATTATGACAAAGTGATTTGAGAAATAATATGATGATGTGACAGCTAGGATTATGGTTTATAATGTTGGGAGTGGAGAGGCCTAGGAAAGTACAATATACAGATTATAGATTGTTTTGAGACATGATGATCTTATTTAGAGTAAGATTTAGGTGGAGATATATTCAATCATAATTTTAAGGTGACGCAATACAAATTTGAACTGAATAGTCCTTGGAATGGGTAATCTAAGATTCGAGGCTTCAGGGTTCAGAATCTGTGGTTTCAATTACTTTTCTATATGATCTTATGTAAGAAAAATATAACTTTATATTACTATATTACATTAGTAATTTAAGGATTCCTAATTCCTGTAGCTTCTGGGTATCTAGACTGAGGCTAAGGCCAGGACTTTCAGTGTTTCCCCTGGGCTACCCTGACACTCACAGAATAAGGTTTGGGGGAGGGGTGGTCTGGATAATCCAGGTTTTAGGCTCTGTGCTCCTGGGAGAGAGCTTAAGCATGCTCAGCAGCTGGTGATCTGACTATGTATGGATGTTTCCTTCCTCTGATTAACCAATATAATTCTCAAAGATTTTATGCTTAACTGTCTTTTTTTTTTTTTAAACAAATACTTTATTAACTTCTGTTTTACATCATTCATTTCCGCCAGATTTTGAGTTACAATCATTTTCCCCCCATTATTCCTCTACCCAACCTCCCAGAATAGCAGTCCCACAAGATATCGCTTCCTCCAATCTGCTCTCTCCCATACCTTCTCCCATACCCCCATCGACTTTTCCATTAGAGGAAGATGAATCTTTGTGTCCCAATGCCTGCACATCTTATCTCCCAATTATAGGCAAAAGAGTATTAATAATAGTATTTATATATATTTGAAACATTTAATGTTACGACCTCGAATTTCAGATCCATTTCCTTCCTCCCTTGTCACCCATTCCTTCTTGGGATATAAGTAATTCAGTATATGTTGTACATGTCTAGCTATGCAAAACATTGTCATAGTAGATATATTGTACAAGGCTGCTTATAATTCCCTCCCACTCATCCCACCCCCACCCGGTCCATTCCCTACATGATCCTGTCCCTCTTCTATAGTGGGTACTTCCAACCTCCCCTCACCCCAAGGATGCCCTCCCATCCATCATCTCTCCTCTCATCCCCCTTCCCCTATCCTGCTGCAGGTTGAGATATCCCATTTAGTATGTATGTCATTTTCTCCCTGAACCAAATTCAATGTGAATGTGGTTTTGCCTTTTTAGCCTTCCTTATTCTCCCCCTCCTTTGCACCCACTTCCCCTACATGAGATAGTTTACCCTACCATGTCTCTCCCCATCTCCTCTTGCCACTTTCCTCTCTCACCTCATAATTTCATCCCTTGAGTACTCTCCCTTCCCAACAAAATCAACCTATGCCCTCTATCCATATATAACTGTAACCATATACACACACATTCACATATGTATTCATATGACCACACCCCTTCTTCCATTATTTTCATAGTGAGAAAGATATCATCAGTCACAGATATTGCTTTTCCATATAGGAATGTAAATAGTTCAACTTTGATAAGTTCCTTTTGATTTCTTTTCCCTGATTACCTTCTCAGGCATCTCTTGCTTCTTGTGTCTGGATGTCAAATTTTCTATTCAACTCTGGTTTTTTCCTCAAGAATGCTTGAAAGTCCTCTATTCCACTGAATGACCATATTTTCCCCTGAAACAAAATACTCAGTTTTGCTGGGTAGGTGACCCTTGGGTTCATTCCCAGTTCTTTTGCCCTCTGGAATATCATATTCCATGCCCTTCGATCCCTCAGTGTAGAAGCTGCCAGGTCCTGGGCTATTCTGATTGTGTTTCCACAATATTGAAATTGTTTCTTCCTGGCTGCTTGTAGTATTTTCTCCTTGATCTGGGGATTCTGGAACCTGGCTATAATATTCCTGGGAGTTTTCTTTTTGGGATCTTTTTCAGGAGGTGATCGGTGGATTCTTTCAACCTCTATTTTGCCCTCTGGATCTAAAACATCAGGGCAATTTTCCTTGAGAATTTCTTGAAGGGTGATTTCTAGGTTCTTTCTTTGATCATGGCTTTCAGGTAGTCCAATAATTTTTAAATTGTCTCTCCTGGATCTATTCTCCAGGTCAGTGGTTTTTCCCATGAGATATTTCACATTGCCTTCTAATCTTTCGTTTGTTTGCATCTGCTTAACAGCATCTTGATTTCTCATAAAGTCACTAGCTTCCATTTGCTCCAGTCTAACTCTGAAGGAATGAATCTCCTCAGTGAACTTTTGAGATTCTTTTTCCATCTGGCAAATTCGACTTTTTAAGGCATTCTTCTCCTCATTGCCCTTTTGGGCCTCCTTTGCCATTTGAGCTAGTCTATTTTTTAAGGTGTTGTTTTCCTCAGTCAGGCTGTTGACCCTCATTTCATACTTTTCCTGCATCCTTCTCATTTCTCTTTCTAATTTTTCCTCCACTTCTCTTATTTGATTTTTAAAGTCCTTCTTAAGGTCCTCTATGGCCTGCAACCCGTTCATGTTTTCCCCTGGGGCTTTTGGAGCAGGACTTCTGACCTCACAGTCCTTTTCCCGCTCTATGCCCCCAAAATAGGAGTCTAGGGTTGCATTTTTCTGTTTCCTTTGCCTTGGCATGTTGCCACTTAATTACTTGACTTTTGGGCTTGTTGCCACACTATGGCTTTAAGGCCAGATAGAGGAATTTTCGTCCCGAACGTGTGGGGGGCAACTTCCGTTTCTGGCAAGCTGTAAGCCCACCCACAACTTCCACCCTAGATCACAATCCAGATCCAGGGAGGTTAAAGCAAGAGCGATTACCCCCCAAGACTGATCGCTGGATCTCCCCACGATTTGTAGGCTGGGAGCCGGAAATGCCTCTGAAAACTACAAAATGGCGTGTCTCCTCAGCAGCTTCTGGCCCCCAGGGGAGGGAGCTGACGCATTCCCCAAATACAGGTCCCAAAGTCCATAGGACACTAACCTCTTACTTTGTCCTAGGCAAGTCTATGTTGATAATTCTGGCGTCTCCACAGTTCCTGGTGTTCTGGGGTTCCTCCAGTCGGCTGCTGGCCCTGCCGCCCTGGGGCTAAAACCTCGGCTCACGTGGACCTGGGCTCGGCTCGGCTCCTGCGCTCTGTGCGCTGCCGGCTCCCAGACCACTGAGCTGGTCCTTCCTGCAGGGTGCTGGGCTGTCCTCAGCGGGAGGTTAGCTTCTCTGTGTCGTTCTGTGGGTGCTGGGGCTCCAGAAGATTTTCAGAGTCCTTTTTTACATAGTTTGTGGAGAATCTGGGGGCAGAGAGGCTTGGAAGAGCTGTTTCTACTCCGCCATCTTGGCTCCGCCCCTTTAACTGTCTTTTTAAAAAGGAACAGAACAGAAAAAAAAAAAAAAAAAAGCCTTTGTAAATAATTATATATGTAAAAAATACATACAATACATTCCTCTACTTCTCTGTGGAACCCTCCTTTTTAATGATGAACACTAGTTAAGGAAAAAATAATATAGTAAGTATTATCTACTGGCCTATGCAACAGTCAGTATCCATTGTCCAAATCCTTGAAACTCTCACCAGAGGAGAGAATTTTTTTCTTTATCACCCATCTTTAAGAAACAATATTAGTTGGGGTGGAACCAAGATGGTAGAGTGAAAGCAGGAACTTACCTGAACTCCTCCATGCATTCTGTCAGCAACCTCTAAAAAGTGAATCAACGAATTTTAGAGTGACAGAATCCAATGGGAAACAGAGTGTAGCAGAAACCCAGTCCAAGAAAGTGTGCAAGTATGACTGGGCAGAGGAAGCACAGAGCATGGAGCATTTGGGGACTTCACCAGCCTGGACAGAAGACCAGACCACAGCAGAGCCAAAGCAAGCCCCAGCAAGCTAATCTATTCAAAGCAGGGGTGAGTTGCAGACCTCTCAGCAAGGAGATCTGTTGGATCTCACAGCAAGACAGATCTGTTGGAACTGAATAAGAAACAAGCCCAGGGTCCACCTGGGGCTATCAACCCACAGCCTGAATGTTTAAAAAAAATCATTCACCTGAACTTCTGAGCATCAACATTGTGTAGTAAACCCTAGCTTCTCTAATCCCTCACTCTGACCAAGAAAACCCAGAGATTATTGCCCCAGTATAAAATCCTGAAATAGGGGAACCAACTGCAGGCCTAGGAATTCCAGAGGAAGGGTGTGACTGAGGCTTTGCCACCCTAAGGTGAAGGGTGGGAGGCATCCCAACAAAACCTATCTCAGCTGACCAGCAAGAGATCCCAAAACCCAGGGGCGTTGGAGCCAGCAAGGGCTACCACCAGAAGCCTAGGTGTGCCTTCACACAATCAGGGAAATCTGCAGACATCAGTATGGCCAGACCACCAGCTGCTGAGCTTGCCTGAGCTCTACCCCAGGAGCACAGAGCTTGAAACCAGAAGTGGCCTGACCACCCCTCCCCCACACCTTACTTTGTGAGTGTCGGGGTAACCAAGGAGAAACACTGAAAGTAGTAGCCTTGGCCTCAGTCTAAACACCCAGAAGCTATAGCAAATAAAGTCAACAACCAGGGCCCTAGAAGCATGGGTCAAAGCCCTCTGTGTTCCAAAAGCAGAAAAGCACTTTAAAGCCAAGCAATAGGCAATTACAATGGGGGGTGGGGGGGAGGGCGGGAAGCAAGTTAAAAAAACAAATGCGAAAGCAATTGAATCATATTACTATGAGCAAGAAGAACCAAATTCAGAAGGGGACACCATTGACTCAATACCCACACCTGAGAGCACAGAAGGAAATATAAACTGTTCTCAAGTCCAGAAAACATTCTTAGAAGAGCTCAAGAAGGATTTTGATAGCCAAATTAGATCAAGTAGAAAAAAAAAAAAACTATTTTTTTTAATTACAATGGCCAAATTGAAAGAAAAAAAAATCTCACTGAAAAAAATAAATTCTTAAAAAGTAAAATTTGTGAATGGGGAAGAGTGGTTCAAAATTTAAATGGATGGATGGCTAGGTGGCACAGTGAGTAGAGCACCGGCCCTGGAGTCAGAAGGACCTAAGTTCAGATGCGGCCTCAGACACTTACACACACAAACAAAAACCTAGCAGTCTGACCTTGGGCAAGTTACTTAACCCCAACTGCCCTCCAAAAAGCTAAAAAAAAAAATTTAATGGAGAAAATACCTCCCTAAAAATGAAATCTGAACATCTGAGCTTCAAAAACTGAGTAAAATAATTCACTAAAAATTAGAATCAGTCAAATCAAAGCTAATGACTTTATGATGAATCAAAAATGAGTCAAACAAAACCTAAAGACTGAAAAATTAGAATGAAATGTAAAATATCTCATTGGAAAAAAAAAACTGATCTGGAGAACAGATCTAGGAGAGATAATCTAAGAATTATTAGTCTATTGGAAAACCATGATGGAAAAAAAAATTCTGGGCAACATCCTCTATGAAATTATCAAAGAAAACTGCCCTGAGGACTTAAAACCAGAGGGTAAAATAGTTATGAAAAGAATTCACCAGGCACCTTTTAAAAGAGATCCCAAATTGAAAAATCAAGGAAATATTGTAGCCAAATTCCAGAATTATCAGATCAGGGAGTAAATACTGCAAGCAGTGAGAAAGAAACAATTCAAAGATCATGGAACTACAGTCAGGATCACACAGGACTTAGTATCTTCTACATTAAAAGATCAGAGGGATTGAAATATGATTTTTGTAAGGCAAAAGGCCTTGGACTGCAACCAAGGATCAATTATCTAGCAAAGCTGAGCATAATCTTTCAGGCAAGAAGATGGTCATTCAATGAAATAAGGTACTTTCAGACCTTCCTGATGAAAAAGGCAGAGCTCAATGAAAAATTTGATCTCCACATACAATACTCAAGAGAGACATAAAAAGGTAAACAATGAAAACACACACAGTCACTCACATAACTTGTGATTCAATAAGAGCAAACTGTTTACATCCCTATATGGGAAGCTGATGCCTGACAATATTGAGAATTGTATAATAATCACACTGTTTAAAAGGTATATGCATAGATAGAGGGTGTGGGTAAAAATTAACTATTCTAATGATAAAAAACCTTATTAAGCAGGGCAAAGGGATTGCAATGTGAGAAAAGGAAAGGAGGAGGAAGAAAAGGATAAATTATTCCACATTAAAAAAAAACATACTATAATAGAGGGAAAGAAGGGAGGGAGATGAACATTATATAAAATTACTCTCATTGGTTTTGGCTCAAGGACACAATCAGTTAAGTACAGGATTCTAATGTGAAAAGTGATAAAACTCACTATAGTATAGGGAAAGAAAGGAGGGAGAGGAACACTGTATGAAATTTACTCTCATCAGATTGAGCTCAAGGAGGGAATAACATACTTTGTTAAGTATCTATTGTGCCTTACAAGCCATAGTAAGGAAAAGGGGGCAAAAGGGTGGTGGTGATTAAAAGGGAAGGAAGAAGTAGCAAGGAAAAAGGGGAGGTAAAGAAATGGGGTACATAAGGAAGGAGTGCTGAGGGAGGTGGTGGTCAAAAGGAAAATTCTTAAGGAGGGAAAGGGAGACGGGATAAATAAAAGGATAAAAAAGGGAGGGATGGAGGAAAAAACACAGATAATAATCATAACTTTGAATGTGAATGGAATGAACTGTCCCATAAAATGGAGGTAGATAACAGAATGGTTTAAAAACCATAACCCTATAATATGCTCTCTACAAGAAACACATGTGCAACAGGGTAATCCACATAGGGTAAAGGTAAAAGGCTGGAATAGAATGTATTATGCTTCAACTAAAGGAAAAAAAAAGCAGGGGTAGCAATCCTTATCTCAGATAAAGCAAAAACAATAATATTTATAATTAAAAGAGATAAGGAAGGAAACTATATCCTGCTAAAAGGCACCATAAAAATGAAGCAATAGCATTACTAAACATATATGAACCAAACAGTATAGCAGCAAAATTCCTAGAGAAGAACAGAATGTAAGGAAGTTAAGGAAGAAATAAATAGAAGAACTATACTAGTGAGAGACCTCAATATCCCCCTCTCTGAACTTGATAAATCTATCCTCAAAATAAACAATAAAAAATTTAAAGAGGTGAATAAAATTTTAGAGAAAGTAGATATGATAGACCTCTGGAGAAAATTGAATGGGGATTAAAAGGAATGAACCTTTTTCTCAGCAGTACATGTCACATACACAAAAAATGACCATGTAATAGGGCATTAAAACCTCACAGTTCAATGCAGAAAGGCAGAAATATTAAATGCATCCTTCTCAGATCACAATCCAATAAAACTTATATGTAATAAAAGGCCATGGAAAGATAGACTAAAAATTAATTGGAAAATAAATAACTGAATACTAAAGAATCAGTGTGTCAAACAAGAAATTATGGAAACAAACATTAACTTCATTCAAGAGAATGACAATAATGAGACAACATAGCAAAACTTTTAGGATGAGTCTAAAGAAGTTCTTAAGGGAAGTTTTATATCTCTGAATGCATACATGAATAAAATAGAGAAAATGGAGATCAACAAATTGGGCATGCAACTGAGAAAGCTAGAAAAAGTACAATTTGCAGATCCCTAATTAAATATTAGATTAGAAATACTGAAAACCAAAGGAGAGATTAATTAAATTGAAATTAAGAAAACTTTTGTATTAATCAATAAAGATAAGAGCTGGTTTTATGAAAAAAAAACAATAAAATTGAATAACATTTTGCCAATATGATAAAAGAGAAAAAAGAAAATCAAATTATAAATATAAAAAATGTAAAGAGTAAATCTACTTCCATTGAAGAGGAAATTAATACAATAGTTAGGAATTATTTTGCCCAATTGTATGCACATAAATTTGACAATCTTAGTAAAATGGATGAATATTTGCAAAAATCAAAATTACCCATATTAAAAGAAGAAGTAAATTACTTAAATAACCCCA